>PVJX010008148.1:0-67099 GCA_004027295.1 Dolichotis patagonum
AGGGATGTGCCGCAGCTTCTGCTGTAGGGCTTAACTGTAACTGTGCGTGTGGAAACCCTTCACCATGCATCATGCGGTGCTGTATAGATGTCAGAAATCAGTGTATTAGACTCCTGTCCTGTCTTAGATTGCTGTCACGGGCACATACTATGCCTCATTGGCTCATTGTATAAGTGGATGGGTTCCTGGAAGAGGAGGGCAGTTATTGGATGTTTCTGGAAGTTTTCTGTCACAGTTGTGCCATATATTTTCTTGTTTTATTCCTACAATATCCCTGTGATTTAAATTGTATGTCTCCATGAGAAAGCTCAAAAAGCTTATTTTATTCCTTTGGTATTTACAATGTAAAAACATTATCTCTCCTTAAAGAGTCAGGGACTGGGGGCTGGGGATTTAGCTCAGTGGTGTAAACGCCTGCCTGGCAAGTGCAAGGTCACAAGTTCAATCCCTGGTACAAAAAAAAAAAAATAAAAGTTAAAAAACAGTCAGGGTCTGGGATTTTTTCTTACTGAGTATATTAGTGTATCGTTGTTTCATGGGTGTTAGAAGAAAGGCATAAAAGTTCTAGTTAGAGACAGAGAACTTTATTACTTACACTATAGCAAGCAGCGTGGAGTTTCATGTTTATGTTGGTTTCCCTGTCCTCCTAGTCCCGCAGTTGGCAAGAAGGGGTCCAGGTGGATGCCATGCCTACCGTGCTTTTGCATCACAGCCAAGGAACATGTATGCTTGGAAGCACCACCTTTTGTTAGCAAGCCTGTTCTTTGTTCCACATAGAGACATTACTTCATCCGCAAGATGACTGCTGCAAACACAATTTTGAGAGGAACTTAACATGTTCACGACAGGACGTCATTTGTATGTCTCACTGCCAGGCAGTTCTGATTGGAACATGTTATATTCCTACCGACTTGACCACCAGTGGTACATGTGTGACTGTCCTATCATGTAAGTAAAGACCTTTCTAGGAAGAGTATGCAAGAATGCTTAGGACCCATGGCGTATTGGCTTTTCCAACTAACACTGTTCTACATTTGCTGTACATTTGGGGTTGTAATCAGTAAGAGAAAAGATCTAATGTTATTCTTTACCGGGTGTGGACTTTTGAAATAATGAATAGTCTTTGCCGCACCAATCTTTCTTGGTATCCCCCTTTTTTTTCCCAGTGAAAGGGGCTAGAGAAAAGCTTGTTCTGGTGACTTCGGAGATGTGGGAGGATGTGAGGAAGAGTGCTAATTTGGAAGACCAGGCTCTTCTGAACTGAGGCACTCCACTGAAAGATATATACAGTGTGTGTGTGTGTGTTGGTGTTCTGTTGGTACATAACACATTATCATAGACTTAGCAGCTTACAATGGGATACACCTATCATTTCACAGTTCTGTAGAGCTAAAGTTCATGTGGGCTTGGTAGGATTCTCTACATAGTTCTCACTAGGCTAATGACAAGGTGTCAGCTGGGCTAGCCTTTTGTTTGAAGGCTCTGGAAAAGAATGGGCTTCCATCTCATGCAGGTTATTGGCCATATTCAGGATATGGGGCTAAAATCACAATTTCCTGGCTAGACACTAGTACTGGACAACTCTTTGTCTGTAGAAACTGCCCACATTTCTGTTCACTTGGCTCCCTCCATCTTCAAGCCAGCAGTGGTACATTGAATCTTTCTTGTGCTTTGAATTTGACTTCCTCTTCTGATGCCAACTTGAGAAAATAACTGCTTTTAAATGACTCAGCCCAGGCATGGTGGTGCATGCCTGTAATCCTATCACTTGGAAGGCTGAGGCAAGAGAATCACCATGAGTTTGAGGCCAACCTTGGCTACATAGTTCAAGACCAGTCTAAACTACCTAGTGAGACCCTGTCTTTAAAAAAAAATAGACTTATAACACAATGATCCCACTTAAGTAATTGCCGTATCTTAAGATCAGCAGTTGACAGCAGTGTCTAGTATATGAATAACCAGCAACTAGAATCATAGATAATCATCTTAGAATTCTGCCTGCCATACATACTGTCATTTTATTTAGTGCCACTAGTTTTTCTTTTTTTTTTTTTTAATCGGTACTAGGGATCGAACTCACGACCACGTGCTTGCAAGGCAGGCACTTTTGCCGCTGAGCTAAATCCCCAGCCCCTTGCCACTGGTTTTTTAACTCAGATCTGCCCACATAGAACTCAGCTAAAGAACTAACACAGAACTAGCCTCATTGCTTTGGCTCTCTCAAATACTGTTGGACAGGGACTTTCTATCCTCTAGTACAAGCTTTGAAAGTGGTGGTGTTGGTCAACTTAGGGTGGCAGATGGCAGCCAGGCAGATTGTTGTAAGCAGTAGAGAGATTGTATGCTCTTTTCTGTGTAAACTTTCCTGTCTGATGGGGCTGCATCCTTCCATCTGGAAGAGCTGCATCTGGAGTTCAACACTGGGTAGTCGTGGTGGGGACATTGTTGAAGAGGACACATTTAATATTTACTTAACCAGCCTGCTTGCTGCTCTATCTCAGATTCTCAAGGGAAGCAATACTGTTCCTTAGGCAGACGTCATTGATTTATGGTTTCTAGTACATCTTGGAGATCATTAACTCCTGCAAGCTCTGCTTTGTGCCAGCCTGTGTTAGTTTGATGAGAGAGATTCCAGTATTTGGAGGGTTGGTTTTCTGTCCTGGCTTGTCTGCTTCTCCCTGCTGATGGAGGCAGACCACAGTAGCAGCTATTCAATGGGACCAGTAAGCTTTTTACAGTTACATTTGTAACCACCTGTGTGACATGGAAGAATCTTTTTGCTTTCTATGTCATCAGGCCCGGTGTTTCTTCCAGCATCATGGTTGGTTTACCATACTTGTCAAAACCCTTGGTAAAGCGCAGGAGGAAGTGAGGGCATTACAACATGACATGCTGATGGGGAAGAGGAGGACCTGATGAAATCCAGATTGCCCTGTTAGGGCAGCTAAACCTCATGAGTTTTGTTTTTTATTTTTAAAAAATCTTTTATGGTAAGTGGTAAAACTTATCTAATTAGAGATCCAACTTAAAAAAAAAAAACAAAAACCTTAAGTTGCAACATGAAGCCTGTCATTTCTTACTGTCATTCTGACAACAAAAGACCATGAGGTGGCTGGCCATTTTGCTCCTGGTCTTTCTGTCTTTTCAGGCACCTAGATGCAGTCAATGCTGGTGGTTGGTTTTATGGTCACCAAGTAGACGAGTGTACTAAAGACCAGGGGGGAAAGAAGCAGGCAGGATGGGAGACCAGGAGGCTCGAAGCAATTGATAAAAGGCAGGTGGAAAACAGAGCCAGGGGAACAGAATTTCCATAGTTTGACTGCACCTGAGGTGAGGGTAGGATTTCCCTGAATGAGGCACGGAGCAGGGTCAGCTGAAGAAGAGGACTTCCTGGGCGCTGGTCAAGGTTGGCAGAGGAAGAATGTAAGATTCCATTACTTTTCTGCAGCTGTTGTGTTGGAGACCTGTAGAGGTGCAGGAGGGCGGTGTTAGCCAGGCTGCGATGTGTGGAACACAAGCACAGGTTGTGTGCCCAGCCTGTCTCTGCTCTTCAGCTTCAGAGTGGTCAGCAGTCACTCAGGCCTAGTCAGACTCTGCATTCAGACACCCTTGGATTGTTTTTCAGAGGTGACTCATAGTTAATGGGAATGTCAGCAGGCAAGCCAGGCTTTTTTGTACTTCTGTTGGTCTTGTCTAAGAAACCATTCAAGTAGAACAGTTTGTCAGTATTTGACATCTGTCAGGGAGTGGCCACACTCTTCCTTACAAATCGAAGCTGTCATTTTGTTGAGTTTGTTGGTTGTAGAAGTGCTCTAGTTTTTTTGTCATATTTGGCCTATACTTGACAGGCCTTGAGGGAGCACATCATTCAGCATCCTAGGTGTTTCTGACATTGGAGATTTTTGGGTGCCCAGTGTGCTTTATTCCTATGTATTTCCCCCTATTCCAAACCCTCTAAAGAACCTGACATCTAAAAATATGCAGATTGATTATTAGTAATTTCTACTATATTTTGAGGGATGGTATATTCAGGGTGATAAGGTAGGAGGGTTGATAGAAATAAGAGGCTGAGTTAAAGATGAAAGATAACCAGCCCATTGGTGACTCATGACCATTTCATGCAGCTTTTCTCTTGAGTGCTCTGTCATCAAGGCTGTCAAAGAATTGTAGATTGCTGTTGGATCCATTGGTAGCCGTGGAGGGAGCAAATGATACTCCAATGGAGAAGGTAGGGACAGTTGCCTCTTCACATCCCAAAGGTCCTGGTAGCCTTTGGGGAAGAATGTTAGTGGAGACCACGTATTTGGACCTGGTATCTGGCTTTCTACATGGAAAGATCCAACTTCATTTTGACAACTCCTCTCAGAATGTTTTAAGTGCTGAGAGTTTTTAGTTCCTGGACCCTCCCACAGGCTCCTTTTTGAGTCCTAAACTCAGTTTTGACTACTAATCTGCTCGTTTACCTATTAAGGAGTAAAAGACATCTATTAGCTTTATAACTGGCTTTTTTTTGTGGTACCAGGGATCAAGTGTGGCCTCACGCTTGCTAGGCAGGTGCTTGCCATTGAACTAAATCCCCGGCCCTGACTAGCTTTAAAGGACCCATGAAAATGATTGCAGGAAACCGGGGAAAGAAAAGAGCAAAAATATAAATATCCACAAAATAAAATATATGCTTTGCCCATTAATTGTTAAAGTATTAAGAATAATATAGATGGTAGTTTTTTCACAAGCATTTTTAAGCACACAATGTTTGTCAAAGAATCATAGATAAACAAATGACTTGCAGACCAGCGCGCAGTTTAAAAAGTGAAAGCTTTTTGGGAGACTGAGGCAGGAGGATCGTTATGAGTTCAAGACCAGCCGGGGCTACAAGGTGAACTCAAGGCCAGCCTGAACTGCATAGTGAGACCCTGTCTCAAAAAAAAAAAAAAAAAGAAAGCTTTGGTTCCCTGAATTTCAGCCAAGTGTTGTGGGAAACAACACGGGCCTACAAGTTAGACCTGTGGTTGAATCATAGCTTTGTCAGTGGTTCTGGCCAAGCTTCTGACCAAAATCACGTTATGTGAGGGGTTTATTCATCCCGGTGCTTGTGGTTAGGATCCTTTTGGGTGGTTCAATGCATGGTAAAGATTTGAAGCAACTTTTCACCTCACGTAACAGGTGAACATCAGTGTGAGTCCACAGGTGTGTCTTTACATCTAGTATTTAGATATACTCAGCTAGAAAATGAGATAAAAGCTGTGGCACCTGCCTGGGGGGGGGGTCGAAGTTACACTGCCCCATGACAAAAAGAAGGCCTGTGGGTAAGGGGTGAAGGTCGCTGTGTTCAAGCTGTGAGTGCCAGCATATTGCCAGTTGGGACAGGGCAAAAAATCTCATAGATCCTAAATCTACAGATACGTAAAACACATTGTAAGGATCTAGTCCTTCTTACAAAGAAAAGAAAGTAATATTTCATAGTCTTTAGTTGTCAGTTCTGAAATTTTGTCAATCTACGTTAACCTTAACCTGTCTGGTATTACATGAATCATGTAATGGAAAAAGTCAGACAAGCCTAAGGTCCTGGAATTGTCTTCTACCTAAAGCCTGCCTTTGAGCTACTTACTGAGCTTGTTAAGCCTCAGTTTCCTTGTTAGGATATGAACAAAAGCTCCAAAGAATGTGAAGACTGAGCATGTATACTGCACAAGCCCTGTCAGGTCCTGTAAGCATTAATAAACTAGGAGTTGCCTTATTGATGGAGAGTAAAAAGATTAGGTTTTTTACGCCTACAGGGATATGGAAACAAAAAAATTGTTTTTTGAGACAGGGTCTTGTTAGGCAGTACGGGCTGGCCTCGAACTCACAGTGATTCTCCTGCCTCAGCCTCCCAGTGCTGAGATTGCAGGCATGTACCACTGGGCCTGACTTGTCCTTTTAACTTGGGTGACTTGTAAGGCTTTGAGATTGGGTAGAATGTAGTTGCAAATGAGATGTCAAATTGACTCAAGAAAGTTTACAGGCTCCTAGGGGAGAAGTGGCAGTAACCAGTCCTAGTTGTGGGATGAGGATGTGGAGAGTGGGATGGGAAGGATGGTAAGGGCCTGCGTAGAGGACAAAAGGAGTCCTGATGCAGTAAAAGAATTACTGTTATATAGTCTGTTCATCTCCATCGTGGTTTTGCCTTCACCACCCTCACAGATTCAGGAGTAGAGGGAAGGAGGAAGAAAACAAGGACTGTTCTCTATGGACAGGAATGAAGAGTTAAAAGTAATGATCCAGTGTAAACAGCTGCCTAGGAAACACAATGAAGATACACCGAGATGTCAGTGTGTTTGTTGGGGTGGGAACGTGAAGGATGGTTTTCTTATTTCCAGATAATATGCACATATTTATAAAAAAAAAGTATATATATATATATATATATATATATTGCTAGTTTGCATTAAGCACCTCAGGTATAATTCCTATTTTTTTTCATCAATTCTAAAGTGAATAAAAATTAGGAGTCTTCTGTCCAACCCTTCTTTATTCTCAAAAAATCAAAAACAAAACACCACGTGAACCATCTCCTGTAATGTGGATGAGGGCTGAGAAGGAGATGCCAAGATGGCAGGAGGCCACAGTGATGCTGGCCAAAGGGTGGAGGCTCTGTTTCCTGCCTCTGTTCCAGAGCAGAAGTGGAGTTCAGGGTCTGAGTGTGCTGCTCAACCACCAAACTAGGGTCTTTATGTTCAGAGCAGTGTTCCTCAGAGGATGTGCCATAGAATATTAGCATAAGGATGTGTTTTCTCTGGAAAGGGTTTATAGATAGAGGTTTAAAAAATATCACAGTCCCGGGCTGGGGATTTAGCTCAGTGGCTTAAGCGCCTGCCTGGCAAGTGCAAGGTTGTGAGTTCGATCCCCAGTACCAAAAAAAAAAAAAAAAAAAAAAAATCACAGTCCCTACCCTAGCTTGGAGGGTTACACTGTACATTAACATTGTGAAAGTGTAAGGGGAAGTTCTGTAGTTCAACCTCAGTTTAAATACTTTTAAAACTTACTTGATCATGGAACTATCCTCAGCCTGGAAAACAAAGTATTAGTGTCATATAGTGCTTTTATTCTGAAGATGCTACTTTGGGAGTTCCTGGCTTAGTAGAATTCCTTAGGAAAACAGAATATATACATTTTTACATTTTGTTACTGGGGTGTTTTGAGAAACCAGGCAGTTCCAGGGAACTAAGATAGAAAATCTAGGCTCACATCTAAATCTAACCCTTACCTAACCCTACATTATTGACCCATCTTCACACATGAACTTCAAATCAGCCCTACATGGTCCCATACTATCTTCCTTTTTTATCTGATCTTGTAGGAATTAGAGGAGTCAGATAGGATGAAACTTCCCCGTTAGTGATTACTAAAATGTCCCCAAGTTTTTGAGTCATACTGATCTCCTCAGAGGGTCAGTGTGGCAGTAGAGCCCTCTGGCTAGAAGGGATTAAGGAGATGTCATTGGGAAGGCAACCATGGCAAAACAGGATTGACCACACTCAGGCCAAGCATGAGCATTGAAACACCTAGATTTGGAAAGAAGTCTGACCAGAGCACCATATATGACGACCTGTCACCAAACAGAGGGCCTATTTGCCGGGAGTAGTAGGAAAGAGGGTTTTGGTCTTGTAAGTGGGCTTTAGAAATGACAGTCCTACACATAAAACAAGCTGCTGTCTTGAATCACTGCCGTCCCTGCTGCTCTGTTGATGGGCTGTCCAGAAAAGGGCCTGACTGGATATTTTCTGAGTGTCTTCTTTATAATATAGAGCTTACCTGTTGGTCCTGTATGCCTAGGATCGTGCAGCTCTTGTCAGCCTCAGCAAGTGCTGTTTACAACCCTGAGTTTTGTCTTTTCCGAGTACACAAGATAAAGGAGCAATAAAGATTCAGTCAGAGCCCTAAGTGGAACTCAGGTTAAGAAATAACCATGGATTCAAGGGATACCATGTCCTAACTCTTTCCACTTAACCTGAGAGAGAAAAATGGAAACAAAGTAGAACACTTAACCAAGAAAATGGTTCTGGTGACGTAAAGGGTCTCAGGAGAACAGGAGTGAGTCAGCCACTCCAAGACCCTCACACATGCAAGTCCAAGTCCCTCGCACAGCCTCAGGGACTGCCTTGTCTGATCCCTTGCCAAGAATCCGTGTGCCCCAAGAAAACTCTGAACCGGAAACTCATGGAAGTGCCTTGCACATCTTGTGAGACTATCTTCCCACATGTTTCCAGCTACATTTGCATGGACACGCAAGTGTATTTTAAAGCATTACTGAATTCATACTTACTAAGTACTTTCTCGGTCAACAGATTCGATCATTATGTCGAAGCAGGTCTGTGAAAATTGTAAGTGTTTAAAAGTTTTCATGCTTTCTTGAAAAGGCAATGATGGATATATTATTGTAAAATTATTTTCTCCCTAATAATAGTTTCTTGATTGGGAGATTGTTCTGGGAGGTTCTGGAAATTTTGAACTTTGTGACACTAATGTTGACTATCTGCCTTTGTTTGGGAGGGTGCATAGTAGGGAGGGGAGACTGGAAATCGATTCAGTTATTGAGCTGTTCTCAGCACCAAAAAGAGAAAGTTTCATTTGGAATCACAAATCTAATACTAAAATTCCAGACCAAGCCTTTCTGCTTCAAGATGAGTGTTGCTTCCCCCACATAGGATGTTTTTCTCCTCAAATCAGCAGACTTCTAAGGTGGCCAGGTTCCTGTTGGTCTTGACTTGAACTCTGCCTTATGGATTTCAGAACACTTCCATGATCATGTCGTCCTCACGGCTGTGCCTGCTTAGAAGAGTTATGAGACTTACTTAAGGAGGTAGGTACAGTGGAACATGAGCATAAAACTTTGGGTTCCAGTACCTCTGAACCATGGCATTGGCGTGTCATTAGCAGGTCACACTTTGGTGTCCTTTCAAATGAATCGTCTTTAAATGTTTTTTTAATATCTATTTAGAAATGAAAGAATGAACATTTTTGTTTATCACTCTTTTGGTCTCTGTATCTATTTGTCTCTGTGTCTCTCTGTCACTATCTGCCTCTCTTTCTCTCTTTCTGTCTCTGTCTCTGTCTCTCTCTCAGCTCAGAATCTAACAACCTAGGGCTTTCACAGTGAGCTAACATGAGAGAGGATCTCACAATTCTGCCTCAGCCTCCTAGAGTGCTAGGGTTATAGGCCTGTACCACCACATGGAGAGACTTGTTCATGTTTTCTTAGGGAAACTAAAGCCCTGTAGTTAACCAAAGGCAAATTGGTTATCTTTTATTGCTCACATATTCCCCTTAGAAATTAGAATTTTTTAAAACTGTAAGTCACTACTTAATTTAATATAGACATTCAGTATTGTGATGCACAGAATCCAAGAATGTGTAGGGGATGGCTTGGACCAAATGGTGTCCGGCTGGATCCCTGTGGTTCCCTGGGTTTACCGCTTTCAGAGTATCACAGTATTGATCTCACTATGTTTGTTTCTTCACTCTTCCCCACTGGATTATGGTCCTGAAAGGGACCATGTTGTATTTATCTCTTTTACCCACAGAGCCTGCAGCAGTGGTGGCACTTGGTATGGTGTGCCAGCGGGGAATAACTTCTGCTTCAAAATTTAACAACCTTTTAATGGCATATCCAAAACTGAACACACACCTCTCTTAAAAAAAAAATTCAAACTCAGAATTTTATTTCTTCCTTCTGTGAAAATCTTGAAGGAGCCATCTCTGATGACCTTAAAGATGCCAAGGGTTCTCAAACTAGTGAAAACTGTGATGCAGTGTGATCTTGTCCCAAACTTCCTTATCTTCCCCATGCCCAAATACCACTATTTGTGAAAGCCCAGAGCACAGCTGGGCTGTGGAGTGAAGAGCAAAGCAGGGGCCCCATGGAGCCCTGAGGCATGAGCAGGTGTGTTTCAGAGGGGTGAGAAGCCTGACACTGGTCTGATGCTGCCTATGGGATCTTGGTTACCAAAGCCTGTCTGTGTTAAAGTTTGCTCCTCTCTTTCTGACCTCACTGGAACATTAAATCAAAGCCCAGTTTAATAAACTGTTACTGGGAAACCAAGGAGCGTCAAGTCTCTGACATCTCCTAGGAAACTGTTTTGTTCTAAATCTACAATGGTGAAAAGTGGCTTCTACTCCCTCCCCTCCTTTTAGTGAGGTTGAAAATGCTGTGTTGATTCTTCCACGGGGAACCAGCTGCCGTGCCCTGTCTACCTCAGCAGGTTAGTAAATGAGGGAGGAGATCATGCTCTTTTCAGAAGAATAACTGGGGGCAGTGCTTTAACAATTGTTGATTCATCTTCTTAATCTCTACAGCTCGTTTAGTAATGTGTTTCCAGCTTCGGTGTAAGCTCTCAGCATGGGTGCCTTTTATCCTGCTCTGGTGTTGTGCCAAATCATCTCTGGCTTCCATTAGTTTGCTGAGGAGGACGGCCTGCTGAGCTGGAGTCTTCTCCCTGTGTGCCTCTCCTAGGGATGGAGATGCAGGTTGTGGACTTGCTTTACATTGTCTCCAGACTTCCCCTCCCTTGCTTTCCATGGCCTGGGCTGCCCTTACCCAAGGTTGTGTTGGGGGTGACATTGGCTGCTGGGCAAAGAGAAAGATAATTTCCACATTCTTCAGTGTGGCTGCCGCACATACTGCCTGGACACAGTCTGGGAACGGAGCCTTGGATGCCAGCTGGTGGGTGCCTGTCTTGCTGCTGCTCTGCCAAAGCATGTGGTTCTCATTGCAGTCAGTCACAAATGCCATCTTGCTCAGATGTCTGAGTCCTTTGGAAATTGGACTCAGAACTCAATTCCACTGGGCCGACTGTAGGCTGCCCTATCAGAATTTTCATGTAGGCTTCCAGTTGCCTTTAGAGTCAAAGAAAAACAGATTGTGAAAGGGGAGTAGTAAAGTGGGAAGGAGGTCTGAGGACAGCTGTTCTGAGCTAAATAAAATTATAGCCCTGATGGGAGTAGTAAATGCAGTGCCTTCTGTACCTGAAATCATCACCTGAACCATGCTTAAGGCAGTGTTACTGTCTCATAGTTCTGGGAGCTAGACTTTCAAAACCAAAGTGTCAGCAGGATTGATTCTTGAAGATCTGAGGGGGAATCAGTGCCTGTCTCCTAGCTTCTAGTAAATTAAGGCATTCTTTGGAGTGCAGGTGCAGTCTTTATTTTTGCAAAGTATTCTCCTTGGGCTCTGTCTTTATGTGGCTGTCTTCTGGCAGAAATACTGATTGTGCTGGAGTTAGGACTTCGGCTTTTTTTTTTTTTTTTTTGAGCTAGAGTTTTGCAGTGTACTTCAGGCTAGCCCTGAACTCAGTAGGTAGCCCAGACAATCCTCCTGCCTCAGCCTCCCAAGTGCTTGGATTACAGGTGTGTGCTACCATGCCTGGGTTCAACATACTGTTTTTAGGTGGACATACAGTTCATAATGGAGACCAAAGGCTGAAGCAAATGGATCTGGAAGAAGTTATGTGGGTAACTTGGAAGTCCTTACCAAGACAATGGTCTTACTAGTTCTACAGGGAAAGATGTCATAAAACTCTGTATATATTGTAGTAGTTAATGCTCTGGTGAAAAGTAATAGAAATTAATATATTTGTTAGGGATGCTTGGGTTGCAAATAATGTAATCCCAATTCCAGCAGGCTTAATCAAAGAATGATAAAAGAAATTCATTGGTTTACATAACCAGAAGTCTAAGACTGAATCTGACTTTAGGCAGAGTAGACTCCAAGGCATAACTATATGGTCAAAGACCAGGATCTCTCTCCCTCCTCATTCTCTTCTTCCACCTTCTTCTTTTTCTCTCTGTCTTCCTTTTCCCACTCCCACTCTTCCCTCTTCCTTTCCCTCTGTCTTCCCTTTCCCCTCTCTCAGGTAGATTCATGCTACAGTTTCTTCACAAAGAGGGTGGAAATAGTAGTGGAGCATCTCAAATTGCCACCCAGCAGAAAGGAAATTTCTTTTTTCCAACTCTCTGTGTCAATCCTAGAGAAGACATTGGTTGACCTTGCTTGGGTCATGTGGCTGTACACAAACCAGTCATTGTAGCCAGAAGTACAGTGTGCTGTAAATGGCCAGGCCAGATCATGTGTTTGTCCTTAAAGGGAGCATCAATGGTGGTTTGTTTTGCTAGGCAGAATCTCTTGAAAACTGGAGAAGGGATTCCCCAGGGAAACAAACAAACAAAAAAAAGAGGGATGGGTGATGTCATTAGACACTGTGCTACTACAATCCACTATCTAATTCAAACTAGTTTAAAGGAAAATGGAATAGATAATAAGGGGTGTCTCATGAAATACAAACAAAGCCATATGCATAACCCTTGAGAATTTGAAAACTACTGGGGCCCTGGCTGTGTCTTTCTACCCCCATGTGCTGCTTTCCTCTCTCTAGAATCCTTTTTCTACTTCTTAGTCTTCCCAGTGGGAAGGAAGTGATTTCCCTATAGCCCCCCAGCTTTTTTTTTCAGCCCTAGGAAATGAACCCACTGAACCCACTGAACTACATCCCATGCTCTTTTTGTTGTTGTTGTTTATTTTGAGCAAGGTCTTCCTGAGTCACTCAGTTACCTAGACTGGACTTGAACTTGCAGTGCTCCAGCCTCAGCAGTGCTGGAATTACAAGTATGTGCCAGTTGACCCAGCGACTTCCCAGTTTAATCTCCCTCAGCCAAGAGACTAATCTACTATAAATTTCCAAGGAAGAAAATCTGATTGGCTCAATTAGAGTCAGGTTCCCCCTTCCGCCTCAATTAGTTGTGTTCAGGAAGTGGGAGCCATGGCACATTCACAGCAGGATCCAGTAAATATCTGATGTCTGTCAGTTAATCTAAAAGTGAAGGAGGTGCCTGGAACCATTCGAAAGATCATTTCGTTTGAAGATGCTCATTTTGCAAATGAAAAGAAAGTTAAGGACCAAGTTCGTATTTCATATATACATACAGAGGCCAGATGGGAACTCAGCTAGAACTGCTTCTCAAGCCCCAAGATTTCCATTCCAACTTCGTCTATGTTTTTAGGCTTAAGAGTTCCAATAGTTCTCCAATATAGTCAAAATGGTGACACTTCCAAAACTAATATTCAGATTTAGTATAATTCCAATCAAAATATCAACAGCATTCCTCAGAACTAGAGAAAACCATCTTTTTTAAAAATTAAATTTAGGTATATTTTAGGTATACAAATGATCACATTCATCATAAGGAATTTGTACCTGTAACCTGATAAATCTTGATTCTTTTTTTTTTCCTACTCCCCCACCCTTTCTTCAGTGCCTTGTCTCATTTACAGAAGCTTTGTTTCCATTTTTCCCTTCTTTTGGAAAAAATAATCTTAAAATTCATTTGGAACCAGAAGAGATCCAACATAGCAAAAGCAGCACTGAATAACAATGAAGTGGAAGGCATCACAATCTTGAATATGAAGCTGTACTACAAAGCTATAGTGATAAAAAGAGCATGGTACTGGTACAAAAATAAACGTCAATCAGTGGAACAAAATGAAGATATATATTCAACTGTTTAATCTTTGACAAATATCCCAAAAACATACAGGAGAGGAAAGATACCATCCTTCATAAATGGTGCTGGGAAAACTGATAGCTACACCCAGATTGAATCTAGACCCCATATCTCAGCATGAGCTAAACTAAAATGAAAATGGATTAGAGACCTAAATGTTAAAGCAGAGTCACTTAATCTGCTGGAAGATACGATAGGTAAAACTCTTGAAATCATAGACCTAGGCAAGGGCTTTCCAGAGTGAAGCACAGTTGTACAGGAACTAGTACCAATAATAACAAATGGGGTCATATCACATAGAAAAGCTTCTGCAATGCAAAAGAAGTAACAGTGAAGAGACAACCTACAGAATGGAAGAAAATTTTGTCAAGCAGTCTGACCAAAGACATAGAATATGTGAAGAACTCATAAATAAATTAGACCTCCTCTCAATAAAAGACCCAGTCAAAATTAAATGGACAGCTGAAATAAATAAACCTTTTTCAGAGGGAATACAAATGGCCAATAAATACATGAAAAAATATTCAGCATCACTGGTCATTAGAGAAATGCAAATTTAAAAAACAGTGAAACTAGGGATTTAGCTCAGCAGCACAAGGCCTGCCTGGTAAGCACAAGGTTCTGAGTTCAATTTCTGATACCCCCAAAACCAAAACAGCAAAATTCTATCTTACTGCAGAAAGAACAGCCGTCAGGAAATCAAATAAGTACTGGCAAGGCTGTGGAGAAAAAAGAACGCTTGTACATTGTTGGTGGGAATATGAACTAGTACAGTAGCTATAGATACCAGAATAGAGATTCCTCAAAAAACTAAAACTAGAGATTCCATTGAAGCCAGATGTTCCCCTCTACATATCTTCCCAAAAGTTCAAGACATTATATTATAGTGATGTTCTGCTTCACCACAGACCAGAGACAATGTAGCCAAGTCACCAGGGACTGAAGCCTCTGAAACTGAGCCAAAAGAAATCTTGCTTTCTTTAAGTTGTGTGCGTTAGGTATCTTGTTACAGTGACAGACAGTGACTAACACAATGTCCTATCAAATGATCCGTCCCTTAAGGCAGCCCTAGATCTTGTGTTTTCTTGTTCCTGTCCCGAGAGCAACCAGAAGCTTGGTCATGCTCAGGAAATGGCTCTTAAGAGGAACCAAGAATCTCATCCAGTTCCTCTGGGCCCAAAGCAAGGGTGTGTAGGGTTTGCAGGGAAGCACTATTGGATGTTTTCAGAATAGACCATATGGCCTCAGCATCTTTTGAAAGGCAAAAGGAATTTTCTGGGATATTGTAAGCTAAAGTAAGAGCTGACTTCCCATTGGACAGTGGACAGATCTGCTTCTATTTCCATATAAATGAAAAGTGAAATGCATAACCACACAAAAAACTCTGTTTCTGAATTTTCTGAATCTCTACTTCCTGTGTAAGTACTTTGTTAATAATGCCTCTCACCAGAAACTGATTTCTACCAAATGTATTGGTGCATAATATATGACTATAACAAAATACCACAGACCAGATGCTATATAAATAAGAGAAATTTTGTAGAGCTATGGAGGCTGGGAAACTAAGATGAAGGCACTATCAGGTTTGGCATCTGTAGTTCCTTCTCACTTTGTCTTCACATGGCAGAAGAGGCAAGGGTCTCCCTGAGGTTTTTTTGGGTTTTGGTTTTTTTTTTTCAAATAGGGACCCCCCCCCATCCCATTCATGAGAGGTCTGTTAAAAGCCCCACTTCTCAATACTATTACATTGTTGATTAGGTTTAAATATAGGAATCTGGGGAGAGGGCATTAATATTCAGACATAGCCGTGTCTATCTCACATGATCCTTGTAGCAGCCTCCCAAAGGAAAGGAGACATATATTCTCACAAAGGAAGACAAGGGAGCTGAGAACCAGTAGGACCGCATTCTTATCTCAGAGGATAAGACAAAACTGCACCACACCAGATCTCTCAGCCCAAATCCAGAATATCTGTGGCCTGCCACTTGCCCATTACAACTAGTTGGAGTGTCACCAACCCGTAGATTAAACAGATCTGACCTAACTGCGCCTCCACAGGCTCTAAAGGTGAGCAGAATGCTTCCCTAAGGAGCTGCAATAATGAATAAAATGTGTTAACTCTACTCATAAATTTATATCCAGTGTAGCAAAAAGTATTAAATAATTTCAAGGTATTTACAATTATAAAAGTGGTTTTCTAAGCAAAATGTAAAGGGAGCTATGAGAAGAGTTAGTAGGGAACATGGATAAGTCAGTTTGGGCTGCTATAACAATACCATAAACTGGGTAGCTTATAAATGGTAGAAGTTTATTTTTCACAGGAGGCTGGAAGTGAGATCAGGGTGCCAGCATGTTTGAGTTCTAGTGAGGACCCTCTTGCAGGCTGCAGGCTGCTAATTGTATCCTCACATAGCAAAAAGAGAGCTAGCTACATCACTGAGATCTGGTTAACACTGCCTTGGTCACTTTCTGTGTTGCTGGGATGCAATACCTGGCACCCACAACTGAAAGGAGTAGAGGTTTTGGCTCATGTTTTAGAGGTCTCAGTCCTTGTATGGTCTGCAGCATGGTGGCAGGGCCTGGACAGAGGAAAGCTGCTTATCTCCTAGAGCACGGAATGCAACATGGAGGGAAGAGCCAGGAAGGGAGACACACCCTTCAGGTCACACCCCCAGAACCTGCTTCTTCTGACCCAGTCTCCCCTCCTAAAAGCAGGCCAGCTAAAGTGCCCCATAATACTATCTCCTTCCAAAAGTCCACCCTCTGAGGCATGAAGCTCTTGGGGGACATCCCGATATAAACCATAGCAGATACTAATCTCACTCATGAGAGCTCTCCCTCATTACCTAATTACCTCCTGAAAGGTCCTTCTCCAGAGGTAATTGCATTGGGATTAAGGCTTCACTTTATGAATTATAAGGAACATAAACATTCATTCCAACAGAGTCCACTTTAATCTGAGGCATGATTATGAAGGGAAAGATTGTAAAATCAAAAAGCCAGATAGAGACCAGGTCACAGGGACCTTATTGGCTAAGGTTTTTAAGGGTTTATAATTTAATGCCAAGGTATAATGAGAAACCATTGAAGGGAAGTGGTACGATCTGATTTGCAAGTTTAAAAGACCACTGTGCCTCTTCTGTGCAGAAGTATGTGTGGCAGGCTAACTGTACGAAAGTGTCAACTCCAGCCAACTGCTTTTTGTCTACACCAAGGATCAGTGTCCTTGGGCTTCTTCACCAGTCCTTAGTCCAAGTAGCTGAGGCTAAGGTAATATTTTTGGCTTCACCTTATAGCAATAGCACAAGCCATAGGAAGTCAGGCAGGCAAGAGTGAGTATGCTTGTTTTCTAAAAGGAAGGTGTTTTTGAATCGGACATCTAGCTTTTTATATACTCTTACATTTTTTTCCCAGTAGTAATTTCAGTTATTTAACTGAATAATCAAAATGATTTAGTAAAAGCCTGATTTATTGAGCATTTACTCTATTGCAAAGTATTTTTATTTCCCCTTTTAACTGTAGGATCCCATGGTTCTATATCATTATTCTCCTACTTGTGCAATAAGGATTTGTATCAAGATTCAGTACAGGAAGCATTAAACCTTTTCAGATATTTCAAGCAGAAAAGGATTCACAACAAGGAATAATGCAAAGCCTATGAAATGGCTGGAGCAGAAGACTCCATCCTATTTTAGAGGGACCTCTTCAGGCCCTATCTGATGACAATATCATTTTACCAGTTAATGACTTTCTTGTTGAAACAAAATACCTGATACCCACAGCCTAAGTGAAGAGAGATGTCTTTGTGTTTATAGTTTCAGAGTTTTTAGTCCGTGGTCAGCTGGCCCGCAGATACAAACATCATGGAGGAAGAGCATGGCAGAGTAAAGCTGCTCAGCTCATGGAGACTGAGAGTGGAAGGTGCCAGAGAGGAAGGGGTCAGGGACAGAATTAGTCACAGAGGTAATAGTCCCGCCTCACTTCCTCCAACTAGGCTGCACCTTCTAATAGCTCACTCACCTGTGAATTGATCAGTGGGTTAGGCCACTAATGAGGATAGTGTCTTTACAATCCACTTACCTCTTCAAGAGTCTCAACATTTATGTTGTTTTTTGTTGGACTACTATAAAAATGGCTTCTTAAGTTTTTGTTTGTTTGTTTTTTGTGATACCGGGATGAACTTACAACTTTGTGCTTGCCAGGCAAGCACTTACACCACTGCTAAATCCCAGCCCCTGTGTGTTTTAAAGAAACACCTCAGGTAATCCTTGACCAGGTTGACCATGTTTTGACAAACACTGGTCTAATGCAAAGAACTGAAGTATACTATAGTTGTTGGTTGATTGTGTCAATTTGAGAAGTTTAGAAGCTTAACTAAAGCGGCTTAGCAATTGTACATCCTAGGGTGTAGAAGACCTACCCTAGGGTGACTCATCACCTGGATGGTATAAAGGGGAAATGAGGAAGGATAGACAGGGTTCTTTGGAGAAGCTCCAGCCTTTGCCTTCAGGTTGGACGTCATCTCTTGACTTCCATCACAGACATTTCTGGCATAGACTATTCAGCTTTCTGTTGCAGACCCATCAACCTCCTGATATGGACTTGAACAGGACACTGCAGTGAACTCCAGAACTTGGATTGAAACCTTCAGTCTCCAGTGCACAGAGTCTCTGCACACCTCCTCATGCAACTCTGTGGGTGACCATCGTAGGCCAGTGCTGTCATTTCTTTCCCATTTGTATATCTTGTGTTATATCTGTTTCTTTAGTCAAACCCTTACTAACACACATATATAGAAAAATTAAATATTTTATCCAAAGCCACAAGGCCAAATTTTTGATGCCAGAAAATGAACTCACAAGCCATGCTTTTTTTACTTAGAAAAGAGACCTAAGGAGAGCCTTGTAGATAAAACATGTATTTCATTATCAATTGCTGCATAAAAAAGACTGACTACAACAAAAATTGTATCTTGCAATTCTGTGGCACTGGCTGGGTTGTTCTTCTGCTGGCCTTGGATAGACTGTCTAATGTAGCTGCATTTAGTAGGCAGGCCTTCTGGTTGCTGTGTTCATCTCGGACAGTGGGGCTTCTTTTTCCATGATTTTTCATCCTCAAGGAGTCTAGACCAAGCTTTCTCCCAAGGCATTGGCAATATTCAAGAAAACCACAGTGCACGAGTGCTTATCGAGCCTCTCCTTGCACTGTGGTTGCTAGGTCCCACTGGACAAAACAAGTTACATAGCCTTGCTCAGATTCAGCGTAGAAGGGCACTATGCTAGGGGTTCATTGGGTGAGGGATTCATTTGGAGGCATTAAGGTAGAAGTCTCCTATAGCCAGGAAGTTTATGTTTCAGAGGAAATGAGGCCTCAGGTGGGACATAGCTAGACAGAGTCAGGGAGTTGGTAATAACAAGATTAAAGAAGATTTAATCTTGATGATGCCAGAAGGCAAAAACAGACATTCTTTGAAGCAAGGGTCCATGTTGCTCTAGTCATCTTTATGAACCACAGAGTACTCAAGGTGTTTTACATAGAGTTGGTGCTCAGGATGTATTTGTTAAATGGAATGAAAAGTATCAGTGATACAGTGGTGGGTTAGAGCCTAAATTAATAACCTTTTGAGGAAAGCAGACTCCTTAGGCATGGAAGGATAAGTGTTAACAGGAAAGAGAAATGAAACTGAAATGGAGAAAGATAAATGTTATGGAAAACATAAACACATCCTCCCAATAATCTGTGTCCATTCTTTCAACCAGTATTTACTGTTTTCTAGATACTATGCAAGGGAACAGAGCTGTGTCTCAAAGCACAGGCCACCAGAGCAATGTGGAATATTTAGACTTTAAAAGTACCTAATAGCCAGGGATTTAGCTCAGTGGATTAAGCCCCTGCCTGGCAAGCATGAGGTTGTGAGTTTGATCCCTGGTACAAAAAAAAAAAAAAAATCCCAAGTTAAAAGTAGCTGATACAGGTGTCTAGCGGGTAGGCCTGAGAATGAAAAGGCCCTGGTTGCATGGTCTCCTGTAACCTATGAGGGATGCAGAAGTCCCTGCTTCTGAATCCCCACCCTTTGAATCAAATTTCCCCATGCGGTCAATGGCCAACATTGAACCTAATCATTGAATTTGATTTGGTTCTCATTTAATTTGGTTTGTGACCAAAATTGTGGAAAGAATTAAGTTTATGAACTGAGGTATCACTGTATATCCCCAAATTTCTCATGGAATTTGAAATATATTTGGCCATTACGATAGGTGGTTTTTAGCTTGTTGGAGGTAACATAAAAAGTTTGTCTGTGATAGAGCCTAACCTTGGTACCAGCTTTCCTGGCCTCCAACAGGAAACCATAGGTTAAGAAGTGGGAAGAAGAAAAGGGAAAAGGATAGGCATTAGAAGCTGTTTGGAAGTGGATGATTCGTTGTTGACATCTTTTTTTTTTTTTTTTTTTTGAGACAGGGTTTCGCTTTGTAGTCCAGGCTGGCCTTGGACTCACTGTGTAGCCCAGGTTCACCTCAGACTCTCAGTGGCCCTGCAGCTCAGCTACCCAAGAGCTGGGATCACCACCATGCCTGACAAAATAGGCCCTCTTTTACCCTCCCTGTTTGCATTTCTCTGGTACTGTGTGGGTGCCTTCTCTATACCTGTTCCTGCTGTGCCCCACCCCTACTTCCTGAGGCTGCCCCACCCCCAACCTAGCTCCTCTTGTCTTCCCCATTCTGCCAATCACAACTTTTGTTCCTAGTTCTATGAATAATATCAAGTATTAACTGATTGAGTGAATTTTCACTCCAGATGGAGATTTAGTAGCTCTTTAACTTTTCTAGAGACATTTCCATTTTTCTAAATCAATTTAACTTAAGTGAATTGCTAATTAGGAGACTTTATTATAGCAAAATGAAAAAAAAAATGAAAGGTATTTTGGGCCAGGTACTCTAAGTTTTCTGTACCCCCTCCCTGATTTTCCCCATAGGATTGATCATCTGAATTATTCTGAATTTTTATAACTTTTGATTCTTTAAAGATCTCCCACACATCCCTTTTTCCTCACAATTTCCCTAGGCCTGGTTCTAAGTGGACATTTGAATAGGCACATCCATAGGTGGGAAGTCCTACAGAGTAGACCCTTCCTCCTTGACTTTGCTGATTTGCTGCATCCCTATTGACTTTGTAGCAACAAATGTGTACCTTTACCTTCATTGTGTCTTTAGGGACACTTGGACCATGCCCAGCATCAAAATGTGGTCAGAACTCAAAGAACAAGAACCAGGGTGATTGGAGGGAATTTCTAACTGGACAGTCTGGGGATTTCCACTCCGCTATTTGTATTTCTTTAATTCCATGTTACTCAGATGTATTCACATTTGGCTACTACCACAAAGAACTCTGACCAGGGGATTTCTGCTTTTACAGCTGCAGCAAAGGAACTGGATTTGAAAAGATTACAGTAATACTTGCCCAAGTTCACAACAGCTAGTTAGAAGAGAGTAGACTTCTTGGCTTCTAATTCTATGGCCTTTTGATTAAAAGTGGATACCTTTTGCTGCTTAAAATATGAGTTTCCCTAATAAACGTAAAGATTAGCTCTTTCTTGTTGAGTCAGAAAATAATATGTTTGCAGTATGTTTCCATTTGCCTGAGAGAGCATTTCTGAAAGTATGTTATTCTGTTGAACATCAGGCATTCTACAAAGGGCTTGAAATGCAAGCATATACTTTTTACCATTTTAGAGACTTACAATGCACACTAATGTATTAAAGTTTCTGAGAAGCTCTGTAACAACCAAATCATATTTATTAAACTCACTGATGCCACAAACTTATTTAGCCAAGAATCATTTCTCTCTTCCTTCCATTTCTTCTCCCTTCCCTCTTTTTCCCTTCTTTCCTTTTAATCTCTTCCTTTTAATTCATTCCTTTTCATGAAACATTAATTCCTTTTCATGAAGTAATACATTCTGAGAAATACTGGATTAAGGCAAATTGAATTGAAGATCAATCTCCATTGGGCCACTCTTTTCTTCTGATATCAAAAACTGTGCTAAATGTGTAAGGTATGCTTAGTCAATCTTGGGAAGGCTTTAGTTTAACTTAGGAATTGTTTGTTTGTTTTCAATTGGAGATTGAACCCAGAGCCTTTTTAGTAAGCTACATCTCCAGGCCTTTTTGTTTTTATTATTTTTTAATTTTGAGACAGGGTCTCACTAAGTTACCAAGTTGCCAAGGCTGAGTTTGAACTTGTTATTTTCCTGCCTCAGCCTTCTGTGTAGGTAGGATTATAGGCATCCAGCTTAATTTAGGTCAGTGGTGGCAAATTTATGGAACACAGGCCACAGCAGGAATCCAGAGCCCTCCCTGTCAGCACATGAGCCAGGGCACCCCAGTAGCTTAAAAGCACGTCAAATGCAAACTTTTACCTTTCAATGAAAAGCTGTTTGTATCATTGAAAGTTCTATGTGTTTTTCTTTTAGCCAAAAGATGTTGATGTCTGAATTATTTTACCTAAACTAAAACCTGAGTATTCAGATCTAATTGCACTGTTGGCACTTTGTGACAAATAAGTGGGTTTTAGATTGCAGTTTGGGTTGTCAATCTCTAAAAGGTTTACCATCACTGATTTAGGTTATTCTTATGGTGTTTTTTCACTGCCTAAAAGATATTTTGGTACATGAGGCCCAGACATACAGATTTTACATAGTTGCATATAAGGGAAACCAGTAGTAAGATGTTTTGTTGCTTTACAATAAGTCTTGAAATTCAGTATTTCAAGTCATTCAACTTTTCAAGTTTTTTAGCTTTTCTGAGAATTTTTCATTTGCAGATAAATTTTGAAGTTTTATTGTCAGTTTCTGGAAAAATAAGTCTGCCATAATTTTGATTGTGATTCCACTGAGTCAATTAAGCAACTTGAAGAGGATTGATACCTGTTACGGCTTGATCGAGATGTCCCCCTAAAGCCTCATGCAATCATAGATGGGGTCTTTCAGAAGTGGCTGGATCTAGAATGTGTAATGCTGGAATTGATTCACAGTGGAGTGGTGGCTCAAGGGCAATAGGATGAAGGCTGTGAATGCTACCTGTCTTGAGCAACCTGGATAAAATAAAAGGGGAAGAAAGATGCTGTTAATATCCCTGGATGTTGCTTTTGCTGTTTTCTGCCACCATGAACTTCTCTTGGATACCTGTCTGCCACTCCAGGCTGCCTTGAGCCAGCTGATGATGGACTGAACCCACTATAAACTATGAGCTAGATAAAACTTTCTCCCTTTAACTTTGAGTGTCAGGGATTTTGTCTTGCAGTGAGAAAAGTAACTAGGACAATATCTGAACGATACTGAGCATTCATGAACATGGTAGCTTTTTTTGTTTTTGTCTTTTTAGAATTTCTCTTAGTTTTATAGTTATAAGTATAGGAACCTTGCATGTTTTCCCTAGTATTTAATATTTAATACTGTATCTTTGTCCTCTTCCCATTTTCTAAAATACCCGTTTGCCTTTCTTTTCCTTGTTTTCATAGTATTTTTGCTACTTGACTACTTGACATCTTTACTTGGGCAGACTCCACACAACCCACCTGAGACTAAAAATATTTAACAAACACTTCAATTACCACATACTGCAAGGAAGGCAGAGCTGATTTCAGTTAAATTATCTAATATACAAAACAGAAAAATTCATATTGTTCAAGGAAATATTATAGGCAAGAACTACTACAGTGAGTGTATTATTCAGTGTCCACATAAACATCCAAATTTCTAAGGATACAAAAAAATTGAAAATGTGATCATGTACTGCAAAACAAGATGGGGGTGTCAATGGAGACCAAGTTTAAAATGAGACAGCGATTGAGACAGAAACATTAAATCTGCTGGAAGATAGAGTAGGTAAAACTCTTGAAGACATTGGGATAAGCAAAAACTTTAGGAACAAAACCCTGATTGCACGGGATCTATTACACAGATTCAACAACTGGGATTTCACCCCACTAAAAATCTTTTGTACATCAGAAGAAACCACCAACAGAGTGAAGCGACAACCCACAATGTGGGAGAAAACGTTTGCTGGCTATTCTTCAAAGGATTACTATCAAGAACATACAAAGAACTAAAAAAAAATCAGTCCTTCCAGATTTAAAGACACAATCCAAAAATGGGCGTCTGAGATGAATACACATTTCTCAGATGAAGAAATACAAATGGCAAATAAATATGTAAAAAATGTTCAGCATAACTGGTCATTCAAAAGATGCAAATTAAAACAACACTGAGATTCTACCTTACCCCAGAAAGAATGTCTTCTATTAAGAAATCAAGCAATAACAAATGCCAGAGGGGCAGTGTGGAAAAAGGAACCCTTTCCACTGTTGGTGGGAATTCAGACTGGTGTAATCACTGTGAAAATCAGTGTGGAGATTCCTCAAAAAACTAGGACTAGAGGAGCCATTCAACGCAGCTATTCTCTTCTGGGTATCTTCTCAAAAGAATTAAAAACATCACACCACAGTGTTATATGTTCACCCATATTTGTAACAGCACAATTTGTAATAGCAAGATCTTGAAACCAACCTAAATGCCTATCGACTGACGAATGGATAAAAAAGATGTATTTTTATACAATGGAATAGTACTCAGCCATAAAGAAGGATAAGCTGGAGACTTTTATAGGTAAATGGATGCACCTTGAGAACAAGCTCATTAATAAAATAAGTAAGACACACATGTGTAAACATTTTATTGTTTCATTAGTGTGAGAAGCTGAAAGAAACGTATGTGTGTGTGTGTGTGTATATATATATATATATATATATATATATATATATGCTTATATATATAAAAGAAATAGTAAAGACACTTATACTACTGATTTCTCTGAGTTCACTAAAGAGAAAGATTTATGCTGGTATTGTTTGGCTAATTGAATGCAGATGAATGTAGCTTATACCATATGGCTGAAGTGTGATACAGCCATATCAGCCATATCAGTGGTTTGTGTAAGTGCTTTACAATGTTTGCACAATGATGAAATTGCCTAATGCTGCATTTCTCAGAAGGCATCCCCATTGTTAAGCAATGCATGACTACTAAGTTTTTGTATGTGTTTAGATTTTATATTTTATTGAAATTATCTAACATGTTTTTTCTTTTGGTTTTCTTGTTTGTTTGTTTGCTTTCAGACAGTCTCACTATGTAGTACAGGCTGGCCTCGAGCTCAGCCATTCTCCTGCCTCAGCCTCTCAAATGCTGGAATTATAGACATGCATAACTATGCCTGGCATCTCATGAGTTTTGATGGTCCTGACCCTGTTTAGGGCTCATGAGTGTGTTGTGTCTTAGTTTTGTTTTTGGTTTGTAGTGCTGGAGCCCAAAATAAGAGCCTTGCTTATATTAGGCAAGTGCTCTACCACTGAATTATATACCTCTTCCCTTTGTCTTAGTTTCAACAAAGATATTTAAAAAGCCAAAATAAAAACTTTTAAAAGTAGAAAAAAGCCTGTAGAATAGGCATGTAAAGAAAGAAAATACATTTTTGTACTACTGTACATTGCGTTTGTATTTTGAACCAAGTGTTAGGAATCAAAAAGTTTTTAAAAATTAAGTTTATAAAGTTACTTAATAAACTAAGGTTAATGTATTGTTGAGGGAAAAAATAAATTTTCTGTAGCCTAAGTGAGTCTCAGCAATGGCAAATCTTTCAGAGCTTTTGGTGATGCCAACAGCCCGCTATGGTGGCCGTAGATTCGCCACCATAGTGTCTAGGCCTTCACATTCAGTCACTGACTTACCCAGAGCCACTTCCAGTTCTGGAAACTCCGTTCATGGTAAGTGTACTCTACAGATGTGCTATCTTTATCTTTTATATTGTATTTTTACTATACCTTGTCTAGCTAAGAAATGTTTGGCTATGTATTTACCATTGTGTTACAGATGCTTACAATATTCTGTAACATGCCTAGGGTCAGTAGGCAGACCCATTAAGTCTAGGAGGGTGCTGGTCTATCACTGTTATGGTTTAGATCTAAAATGTCCCCCAAAAGTCTCATGTGTTTGGAAGCTGATTGGATCGTGGGAGTGCTATAGTCAGCGGTGAATTCAACCTCCTCTCCTTTAAGGAGGAGGTTTTAGGCACATTATTCCCATGGTGAGAGAATGACTAATACAACCATCTAGGTTCATATAAATACATGTTGCGATGTTCATACAACGATGACATTACCTACTGGCACATTTTCAGTATACATCCCTGTCATTAAGCCATGCATGACTGTATTTGCCAAAACCCATAGAATTTTATGTAAGTTATGTTTATGTAAGTTTTACCTCAACAAAAGCCATAAAAAGATATTTAATATTCAGTTGATTAAATGCATGCTGAAGAGTCCACACACCCTAAGGGAGTGGATTATGTTGATTCTGTGCACATTTCTTCCTCCATCGTCTGCTAGTCTAGTCCAAGTCATCATCACTGTAACATCAACCACTGCATGAACCTCCTAATGTAGCTTCCAGAATCCACTTTGGATCCTTGCTATCCCTGTCAGAATAACCTTTTAAAATATTAGTTTGGCAATATGCTGTCTCACCCCTGCTTAAAATACTTCTAGGATCTCCTATTGCCATTAATATAAAGTTCCAAATTTTTCGTGTCTTAGGACACACTTCTCTCTCAGCTGCATTTCATCCTATAGGGTTAACTATTATCTCAATTCTGTTGGACTGATTTCAGTCTCAATATGTCTAAGATACCTGCTATTTCCCTTGACTAGAATATTCTTACCCTTCAATTTCTTCTGGAAAATGCTTTCTTTTCTGTCCCTACTTATTTATGACTTTTTAAAAATAATCTTTTTCAGGCCTGGGATTGAACCTATGGCTTTCTGCATGTGAGGCAGGTCCTATCACTGAGCAATCTCCTCAGCCCTTTATTATAATTTTATTTTGTGACAGGGTCTTGCTGAGTCGAGGAGCCTGGCCTCCTCCTGCCTTGACCTCTCGTGCAGCAGTGCCCAACTTCATGTCTCTTGCCTGCGTCCCACAATAAGTCAGATCCCCTTCCTATGGCATGCAGTGCTCTTTCCTAACACGTATTGTATCACTACATGTTTTTAGGAAGGTAGGCTGAGATACAATATATGCTGAAGAGATGTTTGTGATGTGGCTGGTCAAATGTTGTTATATATTGTTAACTGATTTAGATGATAAACTCGAGAGAAAGAGAGCATGTTTACATGTTTGATGTACCTTACTGTATTTGGAATTATAAATATCACATGCTAGAAAAAAACTCTGTTCATATGGGTAGATGTTTAACAGTATAGATTTCAGGAGCAATGTGAGTAGGGCTTTCAACCCATTTTTCTTCTATTTTCTTGGCTTTTCCCTTCTTGATTTTTTTTTTTTAATTTACATTAGTTTCCCTTCAAGATGGATGTCAGTGCAATTGCAGCTCCTTTTTCACACACAGGACACTTGTTTGTGAATAATTGAGTTCGCAAATAAGAGAATTTCTCAGAATTTTGTTTTGGTTTGCAAAGTGTACATCAGGATGGGCATCTTTTCCAAAATTGTGGAACAAACTAAGTTCATGAAACAAGGTGCCAATGCACACTGGGTAAGAATACTGGCTTCTTGCTGATCTCTCTCAAGATCAACAAAGACTTTCCAAGCAACCATCTCTTTGTGTTCTGTTGACTAGGAAATAAGTCATATATTCATTCCTAAACTGATCACTGGTTAGTGTATACTAATCAATCCACATTTGGCATCAGCTTTCTTCAGTTAGAAGTGCTACATGACGAAAGGGTAGATGCCTAAACAAAACTGGAGACTTTTGTTAGGAATGATGAAAGGGAGAATAGTTTCTGGGAAGGCAATAATGTCCACCTCTATGTGTTATTCTCCAACAATAGCTTGTGGAAATTGCCTTACCTTTTTCTTATATATACTTGGCATCTTGTAATGGTGACTATGTTTCATTCTACATTGCCAGTTGAAAGCTCAGAGATAAATCTGTGACCCATTCATAGAAAATACACAGAACTTGTGGGGAATATTTTTAGATTAGCTTAATTTTTGCCTCCTATTTTCAC
Source organism: Dolichotis patagonum (assembly GCA_004027295.1). NCBI lineage: Eukaryota > Metazoa > Chordata > Mammalia > Rodentia > Caviidae > Dolichotis > Dolichotis patagonum. Next base: position 27,622 of record PVJX010008148.1, read on the forward strand.
TACGCCTACTTTTCTTTTGCCTCTTTTTCTTGTTCCATTTGTACTTTTATTTTTCTATTTTATGTATTTCATAAAACTATATTAAACTGGGCATGGTGGTGCCTACCTGTCATACCAGTATTCAGGAGACTGAGACAGGAGGACTGCCACAAGTTTGAGGCCAGCCTGGGCTACATAGTGCATTCAAGGCCATCCTGGACCACACAGCAAGACCCTGTCTCAAAAGAAACCAAAAAAGCCAAACCAAACCAAAAAAACTGTATTAAACTTAAAAATAAAGTAACTATAAGCAAACAAAAGACAAATAGTCTGCTTGTGGCGTGCTTCCTCCTGTTATGTAACTTTATTAAATTCTGGAAGTATGTACTATTTACAGCTCCTTCCTGTCAGCAGCAGGCAGAAATTAGTTGTTGCAACTAATTTTATCTCCAAAAATTTGCCATCTTGGAATATTTTCCTTTGTATTTTGAAAAGACAAATAAAATTTCTATTACTTTTAATGACAGAAATTAAGATGAACTAAGTCAGCCATGGTGGTGGGTATCTATAATCTCAGCACTGGGGAGGCTGAGGCAGGAGGAGCACCATGAGTTCAAGGCCAGTTTGGGCCAGCCTGAATGCCATAGTGAGACCACGTCTCAAAAAAGAAACAAACAGGGGCCAGGATTTAGCCTAGTGATGTAAACACCTGCAAAGTTGTGAGTTTGATCCCTGGTACCAAAAACAAACAAACAAACAAAAAGCCATTAAGATGTACTAAGAAAATCCAATAATTCCATAGCTTTTTGAGAAAAATCATTGCATATAGAAATTTTCTTAAAAAGTTTAAATTGAACTGATCTAATTATAACAGAATTACTCTGGCCTTAGTCTTGTGGGTCAGTATATAATTTTCATGGTTTTGTTGTTTAAAATATAATGCTCTACAACCATGTGGAAAAACAACATTAGGTTCTTTCTTCATTCCATGTATCCAGATACATTCCAAGTAAATAAAAAATTAAAATGAAAAGCATAAGACATTAAAAGCAAATATGAGTGAATGAAATGTAAACTTAGAAATAATTCCCATGAGATGGTTCCGATGAGAAAACATACAAGGAAGCACTAATTCCGAACAGTAGCTAACCTCTAATGAGAGGGATGAGTATCTTTGGGTCAATACTGAAGACTCAGATTATTTCCTTTTGTCCTCCCATCAATCTATTATTTTTATTGGTGGTATTATTATTGGTGTTTTATGAATAATAACATGAGTCACAATGAAGTAAATTACCTTACTTAGGTCACACAGAGAGGAGTGATTAAGATTTGAAATCCAGTAGTGCAATCCCAAAATCTGAAAAATTAAACATGGTATGAAATAGTATATCCCTATATCCCCACCATTTCTTCACTATTGGGTGTTGAGAAAACCAGACAAGTTATGTTATGTGCAAGTACATGGTAAGCTGTCGAGGACTCCTTGTGCTTGCCAGGGAAGAGCAGGGCAGAGCAACAGTGTGCAGCCCTCCATGACTGCCTGGCAGCCTCCTTGTGGATTTTCATCTTTTGGTCCTCCTCATTTAAACTGTCGGTGCCCATTTGCCCACCTGGAACCACCTCCAACAATGCAGAGGCCTCTCTGACCCTGCCAAGGAGCCCGGATTCGTATTCTCTTTGGACAGAGGGCATAGATGCCACAGCTGAAAGATGAAAGAGGGCTGAATCCAGAAGCGAACGGTAGCTCTTCCCAATATTCCTTCCTTCCTTCCCGCTCCTTTTCCACAAGGCAAACAAATATTGTTAACCATCGCCTTGCATGGAGTTATGTATATAGGAAAAGATGTTTAGGTAATTGCAAATTTAAGCCACCTTTTAGTTTAAAATGTATGGGAAGGGGGCTGGTGGTCACCATGTTTGGATGAGGTGCAGGTGTTGGGGGCAGGCCTGGTTTCCAGGGCCCTTGCTCTGGGGGTCCTGCCTGGGCTGTGTCCTGGGGTCCCTCAGACTACTGAGCTCAAGGGTTAGTGGCTGTTGGGGCTCTCAGCGTTGTTCGTTGTTCGGAGGAAAGGAAAGAAGAGTGAGCTGAGGTGTGTGTGGGGTGGGGGATGGATAGGAAGGAGGGAAAGACAAAGGACTGAGTGACTGGCCATCTGTTGCCATCTACTTCGGGCTCCACAGGGGACTGAGTTTAAACTTCTCAGGGGTGTCCATTAGAACTGAAGAGGCAACAACCAAGGGCCATCTGAAATTGATTGGCTCACTGACAATCCCAGGATAAAATCAGAGATCACTACTCAAGCATTAATTTTCCGAAGACTGCTACAAAAATGTTTGACACAAGAGCTCAGGCTGAATATGCTGTGGAATGGGCTGCAAAGGACCCACACAATTTCATAACAACAACAGTTATTTTGACCCTTACTCCACTGTTCCTAGCAGGTTCTGTCTTGTTCTGGAAATTGGCCAACATGATTGAGGCTCAGGAGAAGAAGCAAAAGTTGTAGAAAAGAAAAAAGAAAAGAAAAGAGAAAAGAAAGAAAATATGTAAAAGCTAAACAACTGAAGAAAAGATTAAAGTGATAAACAGACTCTGCAAGAGAAAAATCATTTGGAAAAGTATGCAGCTTTGGAAGGACCCCGTAAGATTTCTTTCATGTAAGTCATCACTCTCCTTATTGTAGAATCATTTTAGAGTCTGACCTTGATAAGTAGTAACTATTAGGCCTGGACATAGAATTGGTTGGTGACTGTTGGCAGCCTATAAATTAGCATTGAATACGATTGTGCTACTTGGGCATCCCTAATCCCTAACCCCAAAATACTCAAAATCTGAAACTTCTTATGCACAGATAATAATGCCATATGTGAAAAATGTCACAGCAGACCTCTAAAATAAAAATGCATTAAAAATGTTATATAAAACTACTTCCAATCTGTATGAAACAAATAAATTTGGTGTTTAGACTTGGGTCCTATCCTCAGAGATGTCTATGTATATGCTAATAATCTAAAACCTGAAAACATCTAAAACACGTCTGGTTCCAGGCACATCAGAGAAAAGATATTCAACCTGTGCTACAAATTCTTCATAATCTACTTAGTGGTTTGTCATTTTGTAGTTATTTTCTGAAATGAAAACATTTTGTGGGAAAAAATGTCTTTATATTATGAATGCTATTCCAATAGTAGCTTAAAATAGGGTCCTGTTCTGGAGAATGTTATTAAAAATGTTAAGTCAGAATTGTCCTCTCTGAGGTGAGACGTTTGCTTGGGATTAAAAGAGATACACTATAATAATATGTTAATATTAACATATTTTATCATTATTGCTTCTGTCTTGCAATGGAATCCAATTTTTGGCTTTCTCTAAGCAAAATAATGTTGATCAACACGTACAGCTATTTTCTGTATTTTTCTGAATTTAGCCTTTGAGACAACTGGTAATTATGACATCCTGCATTTTCTAAATCTAATTTTGTAGATTATCTTATTTTGACTAGGTAGGATACCCCACCTAGTAGATATAATAATTTTTGTATTTATGAACACTGCCACTTAGAGATGAATTGCTGAGTATCACTACGATTTAAAACAGTAAAAATCTGAAACACTGTATTACCTTGGAACCAGTTTTTTCTTGTTCTGACTAAAACTGAAATGTTTAAAATGCCTTATCAGATAATTTGCTGATTATATGGATACCAGTTTTGTTTTTATTCCATTCTTTGTTTTCACTTACATATAGTGATGTCCTGTACTTTTTGGTCAAACAGATCAAGATGAAAATTAAAAATTAAAATTAAAAATAAAATTTATTTTAAGGAACTCTTAACATTTAACTCTTATGAGTTATTATTTAACTCTTATGCATTAAAAATGTTGTATAAAGAGTTAACATTTAACTTTTACGTTAACAAACCTCATATGTGGTGAACAAAGACCCATAATTTGGAAAAATTTTGTTGGGCATAGTAGTAATTGGACAAACAGGATAAATTACACCAAAATGAAAATGTGGTATAGGTACAGAGCTAAAGCAGTATAATGAGAACTTTGGAGTATTAAACATGGATTTTCTAAGTGCATGGTCCAGTAGTTTTATTCACTGTGGAATTTAATAGCTTATTAATGTTTCTACACTTCTCAGATGAATTCAAAGTTATGATGATTATCCAACAACTCTAACAAAAATGACTATAGGTATGAAATGAATTTGATACTTTTTTATAAAGAGAAAAAATAAAATTTATGGGAAAGAAATATTTCATAGCATTGCTATTGCCAAGAGTTTAAGAAACATCAGATTCCGTGATGTAATATTGGAAGCTGTTATTCAAAGTAATTCTCTGTGTTTCTTCTGACTTCTAACTACTAAAAAATGTGTGAGAAAAAGACCCTGTCAATTTCTAAAAGCAGTGGTAAATGGAAAATGCTCTCATTGACAAGACTTGGCATGGTAAAGGGGTAGAATTTCCAAATCTACATTTTAATGGACTCATGAGTAGTCTGGAATTATGAGTGGCTTCTTGGGGGAAGAAAACTATTGGGCTATTAGGGTTGGTTTTTTTTTTTTTTTTTTTTTTTTTTTAACCACAGAAAGGAAAATTTCAAAATTTCCAGTATTTGATTGCTTTCCATCTTTGGGAAATCCACTCAGATCAGCACTAAGGGCCACTTCTAAGGAGAAAAAAAAAGTGAGAGAGAAAAAAGATCCACTTTGGAAGATGTCATCTCTTTATCCTTCAATAACCATATGGGAAGGCGTAGCAAGTTCCTTATTAGGATGATCGGCGAGTGCTGTGTATCTCTACACCCAGTCTAGAAAACTTGTAAGACCTGGACTGAAAACTTATCTACTTTGCTCATCTTGGCCTTGAGGAAGAATAATTACAGAATTCAGGAATCAGCAAATCCATCTGTATTTCCAACTGCGTTCCAGCTCTGCAGCAAAGTAGGTAAGTATTAAAGTTCCAAGCTGTTTATTTTGTTATTCTCTATACATTTTTTCACAGTGATTTTGTAATATGATGAGACTGTATAACAACTATACTGTATACCTCCTAGAAAAAATAGTCAATTAATATATAAGGCCATATCATTACCAGTGTTGGGATTAAGACTCATTACTTAATGAAGCTGAGTAAGTAATGAAAAAAATGTGCAATCCACAGCATTAACAGCACAAGCATAATGTAATGCTTATTTGAAAAAAATGTTTAATTAAATAAATAATTGTTTGAAAGGCTACTAACTTAAGACTATATTCACTTTACTACTGCAACCTGGAAAATTAAAAGAAGATATATTGCTTGTCACACCCTAAACATCACATGATTTCTCTCAGTGGTTGCATATTTTAAATATCTTGGCTCTAGATGAAGTGTCATTAGCTGGGGATGGTAACACATGCCTCTAATCTCAGCACTTGGGAGGCTGAGGCAGGAGGATCACCGCATCAGTTGGAGGTCAGCCTAGGCTACATAGTGAGTCCAAGGCCAGCCTGAATTACACAGGGAGATTCTGTCTCAAAAAAGAAAACAAAACAAAAAAATAAACAAAGTGCCATTATAGATTATTAAAGATTATCAGCCAGTTCTGAAAGTTCCCTGAGTATGTCTAATTTCCATGTTTTTTTTATTATTTCCTTATTATAAAGTATTTATTGAAGAGTATTAGAAACACTGAAGAACAAGGAAAAATAAGAATCATCTATAATTGTTAGGAATAACTCATTTAATATTTTGCTGCTAAAATTTGTCTTCGAGTCAATTTTTTTCTTTTTTATTGTTTTTAAAGTTACAATAGAAACATATGCTCAACATTAAGAGTTAGGACAATGTAGAACCAAATGTAGAGGGTACCCTGTTACAGGCCAGACTGTATCCCCCTAAGACTCCTTGCTAAACCTCTCACTCCTAGGAACTCAGAATGTGATTAAGTGGAGGCCCATAGGGTGGGCCTAATCCTAACTGGTGTCCTTATAAGAGGAAGTGTGAGTACACAAAGGGACTTCAGGCGTGTGCACTATCAGAGGAAGTTCGTGAGAAAGCGCCGGCCAGCCAACCGCGGAGAGAGATCTCATGAGACGCCAAACCATGTATACCTTAATCTGGGACTTGTAGCCACCAGACTAGGAGAATAATTTCTGTTGTTTATTTCACCCAGTAAGTTGTATTTTATATATGTATCTATATCAAAGTAGATTTTAAAATGCTAATATTGTACTGTAACTTAAAAAATTTTTTTTAGTTATAAGCCTGAAATTTTCTCCAAGAAAAGAAACTTTGATCCTCATTTTCAGTCTACCCATATAGAATTGTTCTTCTGTTTGGAGACCCTTTGTCTACTGTTGTGGCCAATTCTGGGATGAACCTAAATATAGCTCTGGAGGGTTTGTTTTTTTCTGTGGAAGCAAAAATCTGAAGGTTCTTTCTCCAGAAACTAGTGAGCAAGTGGTGCTAAGGTGTTTCACTGAAAGTTGACTCCCAGTTTTCTGGGGGAGAACTAGTTAAAATTATTGAAACAGTATTCAAGTCCAACAAATTCATTAATGCTTGTGAAACTGCATTGTAGTGTATCTCTAGTTAGGCCAGGATTAATCCTGATAAGATTTTTTTTACTGGATAGATCTGAGGGTGTTTGAGATGTGGTCTCTTTGAAGTAAGAGCCGATGACTAGTTTGTTAGGGTAAATGCTTCCTTTTTACCATCTTATTTGAGAAATTATTCTGGATACCTGCAAGATAACAAAAAAATGAAGTGAAAGCCTATTTTATATGTACAAAAATGTAATCTGAAATCAAGCCAGCAGGTATTTGTTGCTCTTTCACCATATATAAGATACTATCTATTAGATTGCAAATAATAGAAAGAGGAGAGCATGGTGGCTGCCTTTGAATTATTTTGTTGCAGTGGTGATTATCAAACCTGGTATCAGAGTCAGCTGAGAAACAGTTGATTAAAACAGTGAGATCTGAAAGAAGCACATTGAAAATCTATTTGTCAGTATCTAATAAAGCTAAACATTTGCCTATTCTTTCACCTAGCATTTTATTCCTAAATATGGATCCAACAGCCAGGCAAAAAGCACATGTAAGAGAACGTTCATTGCAACACTATTTGTAAGAGTGCTGCAACTAGAGAATTAGAAATAATCCAAAGGTTCATCAGTGGAACAACAATGAGAATGAACACACCATAAATATAGTAAATATAGTGACAACTTATATTTTACCAACATACTGTTGAGCAAAGTAACCCAGACACAGTAAAGCATATATTGTATAATTCTGCTTAAGTTAAAAAAAAGCAAAGCAAATCTATGAATCTGTGCTCTTAATAATCAAGATGTTGACTACCCTTAGAGGGTGGAGGGAGGCAAAGTGTGGAAAACATGAATTCTGGAGTGCCAGTAATGTTCTGTTCCTTGACTTGACTCGATCAGTTTCCTGGGTGTGATGATTTGTGAAAAATTTTCAATGTATGTGCTCATGATGTTACATTTTACTGTAAGTGTGCTGCCCATCATTAAATTAACAGTACAAAAATGCATATCTTTAAGCCTTTTCCAAGACCTATCAAATTAGAATATCTACTTGATGTAAGAATTTTTAAAATTCAGGAATCTGTTTTACAAGCTGCCTATGGATTCTGGTGTATTTGGACACATGTTTGGGGGAACTATTGCTTTTGCAAAGATAGTATTTTATATTTTCTTCCTAAGAGCTCATCTCTGCCTTCCTACTGGGAGAGATCTTCATAGAAATCATTAATGTATTATTGATTCATTATAGTACTGTTTAAAGAAAGCTCTAGAAAGTGTACTCCACTGATTTCTAAAATCTCTGTATTTAACACCCCTGCTCTGGTGCCTACCCAGGAACCAAAGAGGAAAGACATTCTAAAAGAAATAGATCCTAAAGAGATGGATAGGTTGAGAGGGGGATGTGACAGTTTTCTAAGGAGACTAGATCATCATGCTTTTAAACAAAATTACCATATTGGCACAAACAGGAAGAGTGCAGCTGTGAAGCAAATAGAATTAGCAGACTATATCAAGTATTTCAGGAGGATTTTGCCTAAATACTGACAAAGTGAGACAGACAGAGCGGGTATCATGAGGCTATGCATTTTGTTGGTTTGTTATTCTTCATAGACTCATGCTGAGCAAAGAAAGGAACAGAAGTGATTTGTGAATATGTTAAGAGAATATGATAATACTCAAGAACCAAAGAGGAATGTCTTATTCTGAAAGACTATGACAAGCAGCAAGAGTGCATCTACAGAAGAAAACTCAGCTCTGGTAATTAAGTTAAATCTAATAACAACCCCCACAGCAAACCCCCATTTACTTAACTTGGGCAGTTTTGGATACAAGCAAAATGATCTGGACAGGAATTAAGTAAGTCTGGCATGTAAAAACCTCCTTTCCAGAAGTCAGTGATGAGCCAGGTGTGGTGTTGCATGCCTGTAATCCCAGCACTTGGTAGGCTGAGGCAGGAGAATTGTTTGCAAGTTCAAGACCAGGCTGGGCTACAAAGTGAGCCAAGGTCAGCCCGAGTTGCATAGTGAGACCCTATCTCAAAAAGACAAAAAAAAAAAAAAAAGTCAGTGATGGTCTGAGGTCAGTAATACGATTACAGTGTCGTCTTTTCATGTCCCAAATCACTTGATCACCACACCTGATGATACTGGCCCTCTTTACATGTGGCAATGCCCACAGTGCCCCAGAGCAGGGTCCTAAGCAGGAAGTCTTCCCTCTCACAGAGTGACCGCACTACACTGGGATTCTTTGAAATATCATTTCAGAGACTCCTCGAGAGACGACTTTCACATTCCCATTTTACACACAAGATAGTTCTTCTCTAGGAACAGAATTGGTCAAACCCAGCTGAAACCAAACCCTGCTACAAAGGCCCCAGGGAGGCAGGGAGTCTCAGACGCCTGCTATTCATATCCAGCTCCGCTTGCTGCGGCTTGAGATCTGAGGGCATTTCTTTAATCTCATTTTTCCTGTCTGTAAAATAGATGTCTTAATAGTACCTACCTCAAAAGAAGTTTTGATCATGGGAGACAGGAATGTAAGTCACATTGCACCATGCTTGACACAATGAAATTGCTCAGAAAATATTATTTCTTAGGTCCCTTGATCTTCTCAAGGCTTTGTCTCCTTGGGAACTGAATTGTATTCAAATTTCTATACCCAATCACTGAGTGAGGTCACTTAATGACTCTGTAAGCAGGTCATTTTCAGTCTATTGCATCTTGCTTTTTGGATCTGGGCACATAAAATACTGAAATATACTATTCTCTCTGTCTGTCTGTCTGTCTGTCTGTTTGTCTGTCTGTGTTTCTCTCTCTCTTGGTTTGGTTTTACTGAGACAGGGTCTTCCTGTGTAGTTCAGGCCGGCCTTGAGCTCACTATACAGCCCACGCTGGCTCTGCCACAGCTTCCTGAGTGCTGGAATCACAGAGTGTGCAACCATGCCTGGCTTCTGTTTCTCTTTCCTCTTGAGAAAATAAATATACATGTAAAACATTAATTTTTATAGAGTTAGTGTGTATTTTCTCTTGTGCCTCCTCATATACCTCTCTTCCCTTGATTAGGTAACAGAAAGGCAAAAGTGTCGTTTTGCTTCAAGAAGATTTTTAAAAATTACTTTTATTGGTATACTTTTGATATACATAGTGATCACATTTATTGGAGGGAGTTTGTACACGTACCTCAAGAAGACTTTTTGTATTTTCAGTATACCTATCATTGATTCTCGTTTTAAGATTTTTTGTTGTTGTTTTTTGAAGGCAGGGTCTTGCTATGTAGCCCAGGCTGGCCTTGAACTCTTGGCAGTCCTGCTGCTTCAGCCGTCTGAGTGCTAATATTACAGGAGTGTGCCACCAGTGATTCATTGTTGATGACCACTCTCTTGGAGTACATTCTTAGTGTGGATTGGGGTAGCTGAATTAGAGCTGGAGCTCAGAGCTGGTAAGACACTCCAACACTGATCTGTAGAGAGCTTGGATCCGGAGCTACACAAAGTTCAGAAATCCACCTGCGTTTTCCAAGGTCATTTTTTTGGATGTCCATAATTGGCAAGCTGATATTACTCCTGAGTGTCACATTCTGATAAATAGGGTTGCAAATGAAAGAAGTATTTGTAGTAACCACGTAACACTTCCAAGTTTAAACCATTTTTCTCTCAAATGGGCTCAGTAGCTCATGTCCATGTTTTTTTTTTTTTTAATCTTTTTACTTTTTTGTGGATGTTTGCAGGCATCTTTGCAGGATTCAGAAAATAAATTTTAAGAAGAGAGTCTGAAAAACTGGACTTCTTGTGGTGAAGCAAACTGGGAGCTTGATGTTAATGTCATTTACCTTCTAAAGGGAAATGAAGGCTGAGTTGTTTTGGATTGCTTTTTCAAAAAAGTCTTATCAGACTTACAGACATAATGCTGATACCTTCCTCCTTCTCCTCTTTCCTTCCTTTCCCTTTTTCCTTCCCTTCTTTCCTCCCATCTTCCTTCCTCTTTTTTCTGCCTCTCTTCCTCCTTCTATCTTGATCCATTTTTCCTTTCCTCTCCCCCACCCCTGCTTTTCCATGGTGCTAGGTATCAAATCCAAGGCCTCTTACATGCTAGGCTACTCCTCCACAGAGATACATGTTCAACCCCCAATGCTTATTTCTTTATAAATGAAATTACAGGCATTCTATCCTGTACTTTTAAAAATAGTATCTTTAAAACTTGGGACAGTGCTAATGCTTAGTGCTTGAAGAAAAAATTGGTAAAATTCTTTAGTGACTCCATTCTCTGGGGCATAAAGGTTTAGAGACCTTATTAGTATACTGTGGTTTCTTCTTGCAAAGAATCAAATTCTTCTCTGCTATGACTCATACTAACAGGAAGACTGATGAAATATCTTTCAGTGCTAACTGGAATGTGTTATTACTTAAAACTGCAGCAGAAAATTGGAATCTCCCAAAATATGACCAAGGCTGAATAACAGTAGAGGAAAATGTAACATTTTTTAAAAGGGCTGTGGGAGAAACTTGTCCCTTTTGAACTTTTAAAATTTTGATCAGAAGAATGATTATGAGTGTAGCAATAATTATATTCATGACTATTATTCTGAAAAATGTGTTTACCTGCTTTGGAGACACTTTCTAAATGGGCTATACTTCCTTAGCACTTGGAGTAGATTGTCTACTTTTTTAAAAGTGTGGAAAGTTCACTAATTGGAGAAAATTCCTTCTTCCTTCCTGCTGCAGTACCCCATAAGTTTTGGGGAGCTTATTGTGCTTGTTGTATGAAAGACAGAATTTTCTTTCTGGGAATTGAAAGTGTGCAGACATTGGAGTGGGCAAGGAGAGAAACGAGATCACCAGATTTTTTGTGAGAAGCCAGTGAGTAACCCGGGTGTGTCAGTTTCACTCTAAGAATGTTTTCACTGAACATTTTCCTCTTTTGAGATTTTTGTTACAGATAAAAAGTTATTGCTTAGACAATTTTCTGGAATAAACTACAAAACTAGATATATGAAATAAAACTATCATATCAGTGTGCTTAATTGTAATTTGGTGATTATAATCTGTTGATTAGCTTTCCTTTAAACTGATCTTTGATCAACATATGTTTCTCTCTCTCTCTCTCTCTCTCTCTCTCTTTTTGGTACCAGGGATGGAACTCATATGACTTTGTGCTTGCCAGGCAGGCACATGCTGCTGAACTAAATTCCCAGCCCTTTTTTATTTCTCTTGAGTAAACAGCTAGAAGTGGAAATTGGTGGGCATATGTTTAGCTTTACAAGAAATAATTTTGCCATTTCAATTCCTGTGTAGGATTTTAAGAGAAATTTCTTTATTATGTGTTTAAATGTTTGCTTTAGGCATTAAAATATGCAACCTTAACTTACAATAGTCTGTTTAGAGATCATATTGTACCACTTCTACAAAAAAGTAAGAATCATGTAGTAATTCCCAATCCTTTGAACTACTGATGCCATTTATTTACACCTACTTATGTAACAGATTCTACAGTATATTATTACTATTTCTGCTTTAAATTGTCTGTTAGCTTTGATAGGATTTAAGAGAACAAGAAAAAAATCATCTTTTATGTGCACATAGTTTCTATTTCAGGTAGAGTTCATTGATTGACCTTTCTATCTGGTACTATTTTCTTCCAATTTAAAGAACTTTGAGCATTTTTTTATGGTGCCATTCTGGAAACAGGTTTTCAGATATTGGGAAATGTTTTTGTTTGTTTTGCAGTATTAAGGATCGACATCTCTTGGGGCCAGGGATTTAGCTCAGCAGCGCAGGCACTTGCCTGGCAAGTGTGAAGATGTGAGTTCTATCGCCAGTACCAACAAAATAAAAGGGACTGACTCCTGGGCCTCATGCACACTAGACAAGCCCTCTACCACTGAGCTACATTTAAAAACAGTTTTTAATTTGAGACATGGTCTCACTAAATTGCCCAGTCTGGCCTAAAACGTGTGACCCTTCTGCCTCAGTCATCTAAATAGCAGGGATTCCAGGTGTGCACCACTACAGCTGACTGTAAACAATTTTTTAACCTTAGTTTTTAAAATTATTTTATTTTAAAAAATAAAACAAAAAGGGATAGGAATGACACAGAATTTCAAAAAATAAATAGTAGGAAATTAATGTGGGAGTGTAAACTGGTACAACCACTGTGGAAATCAATATGGAGATTTCTCAAAAAACTAGGATTGGAGGTCTCATTCAATCTATCTATTCCCCTTCTGAATATTTTCCCAATTGAAAATGTCATGCCACAGAAATCCATGTTTATAGCAGCATAATTTGTAATGGCTAAATCTTGGAAACAACCCAAATGTCCATTGATTGCAGAATGGATAAAAAAGATGAGGTATTTTTATAAAATGGAATATTAAGCTTAGTTTTTAAGTATATTTCACTAGACATGAAATTTAGACTTGACAGCACTTTAACAATGTAATCACACTGTTTGCAGCTTTCTATTATTTTTGATAAGATAGAAACCATTATTTATATCTTCTTCTATATCTTACCATATATCTTATTTTCTCTGTTCTTAAATTTTTTTATTAGTAGTACATATTTGTAGTACATAGTAATTACATTCCTTGTTGGATTTGATATATGTGCATGACACATTTTCACTCTTTTAAATCCCCTTCCCCTCCCCTGTCTCCCTCTCTCCATTTCTTGGTCCCTGTCCCTTTTTGCAAAACATCTCTCTCTCCATTCCCTATTAACTTTTATTTTGCTCTATAATTTATTTATATTTCAGGTTTCTCATATAAGAGAAGTCATGTGATATTTAAACTAGTGGGTCTGATTTATTTCACTTAACATACGGTCACAAGATATATCCATTTTCCTACAAATGACTGAAATTTTGGGGGAAAAAGTATTCCATTACATGTAAATACCATATTTCCTTTATCCGTTTATCTGTTGATGGGCATGTAGACTAAGTCCAAGACTATGGAGTTGTGGTTATGAGTTGTATTGATACAAACATAGGTATGTGTGTATCACTATAATAATATGATATCTTTAACTCTTTCATGAAGATACCTAGTAGAATACTACATGGGTTGAATGAAATTTCTGGTTTTAGTTTTTTAGTAATATCCATATAGTGGTTGTAGTAGTTTACATACCAAAAATGTAGAAGCATTCCTTTTTCCCTGCAGCCTTGCCAGCATTTGTTATTAGATTTCTTGATGATAGGCATTCTTTCTGCAGTAAGACAGAATTTCAGTGTTGTTTTAATTTGCATTTGTCTAATTGCCAACAATGTTGAATATTTTTTTGATGTATTTACTTGTACTTCTTCTGAGAAGCTATCTATTCATTTCAGGTGCTTATTTTTGAGTTGGGTCATTTATTTTGGTAGGCGGGGCATCTAATTTTTTTAGTTCTTTATATATTTACCATGTATCAGGGGAATAGCTGGAAAATTTTTTCCTGCTCTGTAAGTTGTGTCTTCACTCGGTTGGTTGTTTGCTTTGCTGTGCAGAAGTTTTGTTTTTGTTTTTGCTTTTTGACACAGGATCTCACTGCATGGTGGCCTTCAACTTGCTATGTAGTCCAGGCTGGCCTTGAACTCACAGGAATCTTCCTGCCTCAGCCTTTTGAGTACTAGGATTACAGGTGTGAGCCACCCTGCCATGTCTATACAGAAATATTTTAATTTGATATGATCCTACTTTTTGTTAATTGATCTTATTTCTTGGATCTTTTCCTTTTTTATTTTGTTAAAACTGATTAAGAGTTTGTTTTGTTTACTCATTTGAAGAACAATATCTTTGATTCATTAACTCTCTGTATTGCCTTTTTAGTCTCAATTTCATGAATTTCTGATTCCCATTATCCACCCAGAACTATGCAAAACAAATTGCTGGATTAATTTAGTAATGACACACCCTTAATCCAGATTCACACATCCTGGATCCAGCTACCTCTGAAAAGCCTCACCTATGAGTGCATGAGGCTTTGGGGGAACATCTAGATACCATAACAACCCCCCCAATGTAATTGTGTTGATATTTTTCTGATCTTTATGTCCAGTAGTGTTTGTTCTATGACACTAGGTTCATCAGTGTCCTTTGCATATATATTTATAATTGTTATCTTTTCTTGTTGAATTGTTCACCAACTGTAGTGATCTTTGCCTCTTCTGATCAGTTTTGACATGGTCTACTTTTTCTGAGAATAGGATAGCTATTCTTGCATCTTTTGGGGTTCCTATTGCATGGAATATTACTTCCCATCATTTGATTTTTTTAGTCTGAGTGTCTCTTTTGGATTTAATGTATTTCTTGTATACTGTGTATGCTTGGGTTTTGTATTTTGACTCATTTTGCCAATCTGTCTTTTGATTGGTGAATTGAGACCATTCATATTCCAAGTTATTACTGATTGGTATTGATTAATTCCTGCCATTGCATTATTTTCATCCTGCTGCTTTACTATTCACTCTACCTCATATATTTATTCTATTGCATTGTTTTGGCATTGTTGATTTCATTTTTCTCTTTCTAAGATATCATTGGAGTGGTGGTTTGGTGGTCATTAATTTCTTAATGTGGACTTTTAATGCTAAGATCTGTTTCTCAATCAAGTTTTAAATAGTTTTGTAGAATATAAAACTTCCAGGTTGGAAATTGTTTTCTTTAGGACTTAAAAAACTTTGCTCCAAGTTCTCTTAGCCTTTAAAGTTTGTATAAGTTTGGTGTAATTGTAATGAGTTTATTTTTATAAGTAAATTGTTGCTTTTCTTTAACAGCTTTTAAGATTCTGTGCTGAGTTGGGCTTCTAGGATTTTGACAATGCTGTGTCATGGAGGGGTTCTTTCCTCATCATGGCTATTTGGGATTCTATATGCCTCCCTTATTTGTATGTTAAAGTCTTCCCCCCTTATTTGGAACTTTTTTTTTGCTATTATTTCAGTAAACAAGTTTTTGTTGTTGTTTTGCTATTTGTGCTGTCTTCTAATTTTTTACTAATTTTAATTAATTTTAGATTAGTCTTCTTTATACAATCTAGGACCTGTTAGGAGCATTTTTTATGTTCTCTTGTTTTGAAGGTATCTCTGAATATTTGGGCTCCACTATTAACTTTGTCTTGCAGTTCTGACCCCGTCCTCAGTTGGTTACTTTTGTTGCTCATATTTTCCATAGAATTTTTAATCTTCCCAGTTTCTGTTTGGTATCTTTTCATAGTTTCCAAATCTTTATTAAACTGGTCATTCATGTTTTGTATTTTTTAAAAAAATTTGCTGAGCTTCCGTAAACTCACTGATGATTTTTTGGACTGTCTATTCTCTGTTTAGTTAGATCCTCTGTGAGCTCACCAAGTACTTTATTGATCTTTTTAAAATAAATTTAATCCTTTATTATTTCAAAGAATTCAGCTTAAAAAAACAAATAATTCAACTTTGTGACTTTTAATTTCCTCCCCATTGATTCCCCAAGGATCAACTTGGAGAGAATTAGAAGTTTTTGGAGGCACTTTATTGCCTTGTCTTCTTTTGCTTCTATAGGTTTTGTTATTTTTGTTATTTTGGGGTGTGTGTGTGTGTGTGTGTGTGTGTGTGTGTGTTTAGGTTTGGGGGTTGATTATAGTGGCAAGACTTTGTTGCTTATATGGAGATTTCTTTATTTAGTGTCTGCTTTCCAATGTTCACTCCAGACATGGCTAGGTATGGTCTTTCACCTCTGTCCCAGATCTGACCCTTTCAGTTAATTTGGGAGGGGAGAGTATAGTGTAGTTGGCCTGGTATTCAGTTCTCTGGGAATGGACCACAGTATTGATAATGACATAAAGACAATTCAGGTATTTGCATGCAGAAAATACCAATTAATAGCAACAACTATCCCACCCTGGAAATAGCGAGAATCATCAAAATATTAGAGTCAGATACAAACTGCATAATGATATACGTAAGAACCAATAATGTACCATCCTTAACCACAGAAAGGAGATCTACAATTATAGTATGAACCCAAAGGCAAACCAAATACTGACAGATGGTAAATGTCTACTAAATTCTACAGCTATACTTCCACTAACAATAGGGAGGAATTCAACAGTAATATCATTGAATTAACTAAATAGCAAAAGATTAATGAAGTTTAATGTTTATACTAGTAAAGATAAATAGGGTAGGGAATGGAAAAATAAAAGAGGTAAAATCTGAAAAAAAAGAAACTAATGATGAGAAGGAAAGTGAGATAAATGATCCTATTAAGGAATGAAAGGAAATGAATAGAATTAGATGAAAGTAACAGAAAAGAACAAACAAGAAAATGAAGGGGAAAAAACAGAAAGTAAAATAAAGAGTAAAAAAAAAATTTAGAAGAAAACAAGGAGAAAATCTTCAAATTTTCTTTAGAATGGAGAGGGAGAGAAATGAATCCAAAAGATTTCCTGGTTTTTAGTGAGTCTTTCTTTCAAAGATCTTCAGTCTTAGAATCCAGCAGATATTGGGGATGAATAGTGAGTCATTGCTAAGACCTGTTTTGCTTTCCCATTCACATTTTTGTGTGCTAATATTGGGTCCTGCCCTGTCTTTCCCGCTGGGTGTGGGCAGACACTCTCAGGCTGTAGTCACCTCAGTAGCTCCCACTTCTGTATCCCTCTATGCACCCCAAGTCATGTGTTTTCTCCTCTGAGTTCTTTGGGCTGTTCTTTGGGTTTGTGAGGTGCTCCCCACCTTCTCTAGTGGCCCATTTGTACACCCCAGGCTGTGTCAACTGTCCAAATTGAGCCATATTCTTGTTTATGTTGGTAGATGGATAAGGTAAACGGCACGGATCTCTGTGCCTGATGTAAGTAGCAGGGTAGATGTTCAAGCGGAACGCTGGCCTGAATGCCAACTTTCAGACCCAGATGTCTCTAAAAGCCACACAGGCCCAGACTAACTTCTCTCCATAGAGGACAGGGCCTCTGCGTCTCTTCTAGCTGAGTTTAAGCTTCTCAAGGTGTCTTTGGCCAGCCTGCCTCCACTCTGTGGCTGTCTCCCATGTCCCTCTGTCATCCAGTGCTTTGACAGAGTGACACCAGAAATCCTGGGGTGTGACTGACTGCTCTGCACTTGCTTTGTAGCACAATCCCAAACAGTTGAGCGCTACTCAACTGGCTCCTTGTTGTACCCTTATCAAGAACTTATCAGGCTCCCAATCTGAAGGACAAGCTTATGGCAAAGAATAAAATAAGAGACAATGCAATATGGTTTGGAGGGGTCTAGGTCAGAGTTCTTGTGGCTAAGACAAAAACTTCCTCAGACTGGTGAGTAGGTGTTAGGTCCTTAACATATCAGAGGAGTGCAGGAAAGCGCAGGGGACATCTGAGGCAAAAGGGTAAGAAAATGAACAGAAGCCTTGAGAAGTTAGAACAAAAATATCCCTAGCAGTAAATCTTGCTAATTGAGACAACTGTCTTATCTCTAAGGCTGGCAGTTATGCCCTTTGAACTCTGAGTGAGTTAATATCTTCACATGCAGGAGTTACTTAGCCTTTCTCTGTGCTGTGCTGTTACTTCATAGTTTCCAGCTACTTCATAGTTTTCAGCTGCTTCATAGTTTCTAGTCTTCTGATCAACTCCTTCCCATTTCCTGGAGCTTTACCTCTTTCTGTTCTTAATATTTTTATATTTGTTTTTTGTGTTTGGTTTTGATATGCTTGGAGTGGTTATTTTTATATTTTTCCTGCATGGGTTTACAATTCTTTTCAGTTCTGTGAATTGAAATTTTTCACCAAATTCAGAAAATTTCCAACCATTACTACTTCACGTATTTTTTTTAACCTCATTTTCTTTTCAGTTTTTCTAATACTTAGTTTTATGCATATTGTTTTGTTAGATATTATCCTATATTAACTGGGTCTCACTTTTTTACCCTTTTTATGAGATCAAATAATTTCCATTAATTGGTCTTCATAGTTCATCTACATTCTAGCATGTATCAGTGTTTTGTTCCTTTTTATAGCCAGATAATTCCATAGTATGTGTATGCCACAATTTGTTTACTCATCACTTAATAGAAATTTTTTACCATTTCTTTTTTTGTTCCTGTGAATAATGGTGCCGTTAACTTTTATATATAAGTTTTTATAAGGATTCATGTTTTTATTTTTGTGCTATTAATTTCTAGTTGTCAGAGTTCTCAAAAAAAAAATAAGTAGCAGAATGTGTATATAGAGACACATTCATTTTAAAGAACAGGTTTGCATGATTGTGGAGGTTTGGTAAATTCAAAATCTGCAAGTCAAGTCAGCAGACCGTACCTAGGAAGAATTACAGTTTGTTTCTAATAGTATTCTGAATTCTTTTTTGCTGAGAAGAGGTCAGTCTTTGTTTTATTAAAGCCTTCAACTGATTGGATAAGCCCCACAGCCACTGTGGCAAGTGATCTGCTTTACTCAAAGTCAAATGATTTAAATATTAATCTTATCCCCAAAACATTCTCATAGAATACCCAGAATATCTGACTAAATATCTGGTCACTGTGACCTAGCCAAACTGACACATAAAATTAACCATCACCATACCTGAGAGTGTAATTGCTGATATATGGTAATTCTGCTTAATGTTTTTGAGGAAGTAACAGAGTATTTTCCAGAGTGGCTTGACTATTTTACTTTTCCACTAGCACTTCTACATCTTTTGGCCAACACTTTATCATCTGCGTATGATCTTGTTTGGTTTTGTTTGTTTGTTTTTGACTGCTTGCTATGTCTTTTTGATTGTTTGGTTTTGGTTTTTTCAAGACAGGGTCTTACTATGTAGTGCAGGCTGCCCTTGGACTCACAGTGATCCTCCCCCTCAGCCTCCTGAGTGCTAGGATTACAGGGATGCACCACCACACCCAGCTTTACTTGTTATGTCTTATATTGAGTTGTCCCCCCGAAACCTCATATGCTCATATATGGGGCCTTTCAGAGGTGGCTGGACCTAGGTTGTATGAATATGGATTAAAGATGTGAGATCACTAGTCTCCTGATTTGTTTAGTATAGTTCTGGGCATGGATAATGGGAAGGTCCACCCTTGGTGTGGATGGCACCACCCAAAAGGCTTGTAGCCTGGCTGGGGTAAAAGGGAAAGGGAGGTTTAATTCTGCTGCTTCACTGCTTCACTGCTTTGTGGCTTCCTGCCTGCTCTGCCATGGACTATTTCTCCTCTGCAATGTCCTTTTGCCATGCCACTCTGTCTTGGAATCAACCAACCATGGACACAAATTGTGAGCTGTAATAAACCTTTCCTCCTTTAACTTATGGGCATCAGGTCTTTTTTCTCAGTAATGAAAAAAGTAACTAAGACACTGCTTGACTAACTAATTCATAGGAGAGGCTGCTTCATTTTTTTCTATTGTGATTCAATTGTTAATCGCTTCTCGGCCTTTTGGCTAAGATCAAGTGTGATTCAATTGTTATAGCTCAGTATGGAAAACCTGTACTGTATGTAGGCTTTACACTAAGTGCTGGGTTCAGAGCAGTAAGCAACATAAACATGGTTTCTTTTCTCCTCTTTGTCAGGGTTCTATATGCCTAACTAGGTTTGGGGTTCTACATCTCTCACTTATCTGTATATGTGTTTCTTTATATATTTGGGGAGTTTTCTGCATTTTTTCTGTGAATAGAGTTCTTATGATATTTGTTGTTTTCTGATTTTTCATTTATTATAATTACTCTTAGTCTTCTTTTCATCATCCAGCAGCTGTTGGATCCATTTTTCATTTTTTCCTGTTGCTTTTAAGATGTCTTTGCATAACTGGTCTTTGAAGCATCATTGTCGTCTAATTCTGAAGTTCTATGTTCACATTGATCACTCCACTGCCCATACTTTCAATATAACTTTTAATGTCCTGGATTTCTGACTGAAACTTTTCCATGGATTTTAATTCTTTGCTAAGCTGGTCATTCATGTTGAGTACAGTTTTAACTCAGCTATCTTTTTATTAGTGTCTTCAAATGCCCCTGGATCATGTGGTTGTTACTTCCATGACCTGTTTGGTTATGTCTTCTGTGATCCTGATGAGTACCTATTTTAACTGTTTTCTGATATCTTTATTAACCTTTCAAGTAATTGAGGTGTGCAATTTATGCTGTTCTTCCCTTTTATATTCTCTGGGTTGGCTCTTAGGATAGTTGTGAGTTTTCGTGGGCATTTTGTTGCTTTTTATTCTCATGTTTTGTTTTTATACTAAGGTTTATAGACATGTATAGTGTAAAGCCTTTGTTTCTAGTATACAGATTTCTTAGCCACTTTTCAGTATAATTTGGGCTTGGCTCAGTGTAGTCTTTTGCTTCAGCCCCAGATCTTGATAGAGGGGAATGAAACTCCCGACCTACTATGTCCAGTACGAGCTCATGTTCTCTAAAATTGAAGAATGAATTTTAGGAACAATGGAGGTGAAGGGTAGAATATATTTATTGAGAAGAAGAAAGCTTCTATCTGAGAAGAGACAGAAGGGGTCCCGAGTGGGTTGCCAAGGACTCTGTATTTTCCAGGGACTTTTATAGAGCAAAATCATGAGATTAGATGGCTCAAAGGTGGGGAAAATGGGAATTTACAAAATTCCCATTTAATGATCCAGATTTAACCCCTAAGGATTTACTTAAGGATATGCTTGCATTTGTCTTGAGATCCGGCTTGCAGCAAGAGTGTGGGTCTCCTCCAAGGTCATCAGACATTTGGTCCTCAGTGACAGCTTCCTTGAGGGCCTAGCCCTATCTGACTGCCTATAATATTTCTAACAGGCTCAGCTGCCTGTAACAATCTCACCACCTTGGTTAATATGGGAGGGGGATATGCAGTGTAATGGGCCCAATACACAGATCTCTGGGAATGTACTCTGGTATTGTCAATTTCACAAAGGTAATCTGAGTGTTGGCTTACAGAGAAAACCCATTATTTGCAACAATTATGCAACCCTAGTAATACAGAGCAAATCAGCTACAGTTTTTTTGTCCAAGACAAACTGAATATTTACATACCAGAGCAACCAATTATGTACCACCTTCAACCCTAGAGAAAAAATCCACAATTATGGTGTAAACCTTAAGACAATATAGGTATTGATTTATAGCTAATATGTGTGTGACAGGTATATCTCTGTTAATGCTAAAAAAAATTCAATGACAATTTTGCAGAGTCAACTAACTAAAGAGTAATAAAGTTTTACAGTTATACTATTAATGATATAAGAATTGAGAATGTGGGAATGCAAGAGGAAAAATTGGAAACCTCAAGTTATATGATATGACAAGGAGAAGTGGTAGAATGAATTCTACTGGGGAGTAGAAGGATGTTTATAAAGTTAGGCAAACATCAGAAAAAACTGATAATAAATAGAAGATAAAAGAAAAAAGGGGGAATTTATATGGAAAGTAAAAATAAATCATATGGGAAGTAAAAATAAAGGTAAAAATTAAAAGTGAGAAGAGGAAAAAATAAAGAAAAAGAAATATGAAGCAAGGAAAAAGGACAAAAGAAAATTCCCAAGCCCTAATATACTGATGAAGAAGAAAAAAGAAAAGGAAAGAAAAAAAAAGAAAAAAATTAAAAGCAAACAAAACCCACAAATGCACACACTCAGAAAGAAACAAAGAAAAAAGGAGAAAGAAAATTCTCTGTGATTTTTCAATGTGTGGTTTTCTTCCAAAATATACAACTCTGGGGAAGTATCCAAGTGAAAATGTGTTTCTGATCATGTTTGTAAACAAAGAAGGCAGTCAGATCTCAGATCCATGGTGGATTCAAACACTAGCAGGCATTAAGAGTAGAGTGAGGGAGTCAATGGCAAGACTTTCAAATCCAGAGCAATTCAGGCTGGTCTAGCTTCAGGCCATGGGGCTGGGACCTGCATCCTTTAGCTCAAACTCCTCAAGGGGCCTCTTTTTAGCCTGCTTAATAAACACAGCTGTGTCCTATGGCTGTCTCTCACTAAGTCACTGTGGGAATGTAACACTGGCAACCCTGAAGTGAAGCTGTTCTGTGGCTGCTTTAACTCCTGGGTTCAAACAGTCAGCCCTTTCCTGCAACAGCATCCAACTAAGCATTTTCTCCATAAATATGGTGGATGTTTGGATTGGAATCACTCAGCAGCTGTTGCCTATTGAAGAGCTCATATGGAAGTGGAATCCTACACTTTCTCGGCAGATCACAACTCCACTGTCACGGTCTGTTCCACTGTCATTTTTCTCCCTGAAACCCTTTGGGTACCCCAGATTTCACTTTGTCTCTGTAGATTTGGGCTCCTTTTCTCCAGGTCAGGAGCTGGGGAGAAAGTTCAGACTTTCCCTTCCATTCTCTGCATTGTGTTGTCTCTTCAATTTCTCTGTAGGTTTTTATTTTCCTGTCAGATCTTTCCTGGTTCTTGGGAACCTACTTCTCTTTTTCTTCCCCAAGTTGTTATTTACCAGTGTCTTGACTGTAAATCAGAGAGGCTGCATTTTTGATAAGTGTAATGCATACAATGTGGCTATCGTCAATTTTGGTAAGTGAATCTATTTATTTATTTACATGTACCAACATAGCTATATTTTCTCATCTATTATGTAAACTAAAGATCTCTAATCCTTTTCTCTTGAGTTATTTTGTCTTTTTTTTTTGGCCTCTTAAATATTTTGTAGCTCAATTATGCCAACCTTAAAGACATAAAATACTCAAGTGTAAAAGTTGGGGTTCTTAGATATATGCATCAAAAGGTACATCTTATATGCCCCACGTTGTTTCCTAAGAAACTTTCATGAATAATCTCCTTTACTTCTCAAAAAGAAACCATGAGTTTAGTTCTATTATTATCATCTTCATTTCTTAAATGATGGAAAGTGATACCTTAAGAGACCAAGTAATTTGCCTAAGGTCACGTAGCTAGTAGTTGCCTGAGTTAGTACTTAACTCGGGCCTGCTGGATTCTGGAGCCCAAATTCTTAATCTGCGTGCTAAACTATATTCAAAAAAACCCCTTCAGATGAAAGTTTAAAATCTTTAGTCTCCAAGGTTATGTGTACTTAAAAAGACTCTTATCAGCACCACGCTCTGACCAAACTGAGCTAACCGGCCTGTTAAAAAAGACTCTTGAGGCTACAAGTGACTTACTTAGAATGAGGAAGTATCAAACTGGTAGATTTTTTTTGTTCCTAAAATTCCACCAATGTCTATTATCTTCTCCTTTTCTCTATTTTGCAGATCTTCTATACTGCATATGTACTCTTTTAAATGGGAAAATATATAATAAATATGTTTTTGGGAAAAAAACTTTCACTATCCTAGATGACTAGTCTCCCTGTGAGACAGTTCTTGCTCTGATTTTGCCAAAAGGCCAAAAAGGCAGCAAACTAAAATGGTTTGAACTATCAGACTAAGCCCCCTATGAAAGCAGTTTGGAATATGTTGTTGAAATAAGAAAGCCTGAGGGAAAGCAAGCCTGTTGGTAAATGAGAAGGAGTGTGTAATCAAAGCTGACTTTAGGAGATCTATTTTTAGAAGAGCTCATGGCTCTCATAAAAGCTGAGGAAATAATTTCCTGAGAATAACAAGCATGACAAGCACCTTAGCAAAACTTCTGAAATTTTTAGATCCCCTTCAGAAATTAGATGGTATACCCTGAGCATAATACACTATAGCATTTTAAATTTGTGACAATGTTGTGCCAGCTTCGACGTATTTTAGGCTCCCTCTCAAGGTCATAAGTAGGGCTTCTTTACACTTTTCAAGTTGCTCCTTTTTACGTGTCGTTGAGTTAAGTCAAGCAAAAGGAGAAAAAAAAATGTAGCTATTCCTCCACATTCCCTCTAGGCCCTACATTGAAATTAGGAATGACCTTGGTTCATCATGTTCCTGGAATCATTTTTAGTTTCTAGTTTAGTGGCCCACAACTTTGACGCCTGAACCTGCCAACTCCCTGACTCCCCCATGTTATCTTTCTCTCCTTAGATCGTTCTTCAGCCCTCAATCTTGTCTTGGTGCCTACACTCCATTCCTTGATGAACAGGGCTTGTGGGGCCAACCTGCCAGCTCCAACTTTATCTTATCACCAACCCCCAGGGACTCAAAGAAAAATTCGTCAGTTGATGTTCAGAGGTGCCCTCTGCTGGATGCTGACTATTCAAGCTCAAAAAGAAAATCTGGAAATACATTTTGCAGTTTAATAAAAAGGATGGAAATGTTAGCAGACAGGATACAACACAAAGTACCACGTTGCTCTGTATTCTAGTGACGTTTAAATACCACTGAATTGTGTTTGGTTGACTGTGTCTTGTTGTAAAGCAATGGTTTTCAATGCGGTGGGGAGGGAGGGCTTGTCCCTGTGGGACATTTGGCAATGTCTGGAGACATTTTTAGTTAACTGATAACTGTAGGTTAGGGGTGGGGTAAATAGAGGCAAGGGATTCTGCTTACCATCCCCAAATGCATAAGAGAACCCTACCCCCAACAAAGAAACATGCAGCCCCACTGTAGTGAACGTTTCTTAAATTGGCCTAAGAAAGCTAAAGTTAGCCTAATAAAAATTTAAAGGTTTAGCCAGGCACAACAGAGAGTGCCTGTGGTCACAGCTAATCAAGAAGGTGAAGTAGGAGAATTATATGAACCTAGAGGTTTGAAGCCACTATGGGCAAGGTAACAAGAACTCCTCTCTAAAGAGGCATGGGCTGGGCGGAGGGGGAAGGAAAAGAAGGAAAATTGAAGGTCAAACGGATTGGAGATTATTTCTGTGGTTCTAACCTTGGTTGCCTGTGTAATCACCTGGAAGGCTTTCTTATTTCAATCTTACAGATCAGTATCCTGTACTACGTTTGGCTGTGTTTCCTGAAGAGTCTGGCTTTATTTCTGGCTTGATGTATGTCCTGAGTATCAGGATGTTTAAGGTTCAGCTAAAGTTGAGAACAACTGAGGTAGTCCAAATCCTCATTTTTTGGTTAAGGAATCAGGCACAGGAGGATATGGTCTCACAGTTAAAAGATAGCAGTTGGGCTGCAGGCCAGAACTCAAGACAAAAGATAAAACAGAACAAAACAAAAAACAGCAGTTGGGA
Organism: Dolichotis patagonum; assembly: GCA_004027295.1. Taxonomy (NCBI): domain Eukaryota; kingdom Metazoa; phylum Chordata; class Mammalia; order Rodentia; family Caviidae; genus Dolichotis; species Dolichotis patagonum. The sequence goes on from PVJX010008148.1 coordinate 53,158, forward strand.
CTAATATATGATCTCTTGAAGATAAAACATGTGGTGCTTGATTGACTGTAATATGCCTTTTAAAATTTTTAAAGCTTTATGTTGTATCCCTTAAATAATACTTCAATATTTTTTCTTCTAAAAAGTGATACTTTAAAAACATTCAAGTTTTTAAAAATGTAAATTAAAACCATGAGATACACTTATTAGTATAACTATTTATACAGAGCATTTATACAGAGTATTTATACAGAGCAACTGGAAATCTCATACATTGCTAATGGGCATGTGAAAGTTGTACAGTCATTTGGAAAACAATGTGTCAGTCTCTTACAAAATTAAAATACCCTCACTATGTGAACCAGCAATTCCACTCCTTGTTATTTATTCAAAGAAAATTAAAACTTATATACACATGAAACCTTGTACACAAATGTTTACAGTATCCTACTTGATAATCACAAATATTAAAACCCAAATGTCCTTAAACTGCTGAATAGATAAATGAATTGTGAAACATCCATATAATGGACATTACTGTTAAGGTTTGGGTCTCAAATGTTCCCCAAGGACTACATGTGAAAGGCTTGGTCTCCAGGGTGGTACTAGTGGAAAGTGGCAGAATATTTAAGAAGTATGGCCTAGTTGGAAAAAGTGAAGTCACAGGGGCTTTCCTCGAGGAGGATATTAGGACCTGAGTGAGTCCCTCTATTCTTTCTCTCTGCTTTCTGACTGTAATAAACTGTCTGCTGCTTACTACCATGATATGCAGCCTCTCCACCGGCCCAGAGATGACCAGGCCAACCAACTATGGACTGAAACCTCTAGAACTGTAAGCCAAAATAAATATTTTCTCCTTTTGATGTTGCTTATTATTGTAAACCCAAATATCGAGTTCAGTCATCCAAGTATTGTAGTCCTCTTTCTAGTTTTCCTCACAATCCAAAAAGTTATATTTGTAATCCCATTGAGACATCATTGGAACCCCAGCAAGTTAATTCCAGTGTACCATCACCAATGCAACCCATGACGAGAGTAAAAACACCAAGACATATTCCAAGTTAAGAGCAGCCAAGGGGTCCTAAGTCCAATCCCCATGACGACATGCAGACAAAGACCCTGATCCTAGGCCTCTCCCAGAATTTATTATCTTACGAAGAAGAGGGGTAGCTCAGGGATGAGTGGCAGTGAGGATGGTAGAAATTATGTGAGTAACTTGAGATGGCTGGCCAGGTGCAAGAACTTTTGGCATCTCTGTAAATTGTAGCGATAAAGATACACAGAAGGATCAATTCACATAATCTAATTAAGACAGCAACTGAATTGTTTTGGGAGGCTATTGCTTCAGTCTCTGATATGCAAACTCTTGTGCCCTAGGGAGTCATAGCCTCTTTACCTTGAGGCTCATACGTTGACATTCCCCCAGCTGACTGGCTCTAAACATCTCGCTGTGCTCATATCCGGTATGGAGAACACTATGCAAGGGAAACAGGACTGTCTGTTGGCTTTAGAACTTACATACCAGCACCTCAGCTAGCCTTATCTGCAATGCTTAGAGCCAATTGAAGAGAGAAGGAAATATCCTAGCCAGCTCTCTACATATCAGTATAAGGAAATAAGTCTCTAAATAATCAAAGTCATAGTAATTGTTTTGCATTCAAGGGGAGTCAGTGGAGTTGTCTCCCACACTTATCTCAGGTATTTTGTCACAGTGATGGAAAGCTAACTAATACAACTACTCATTAATGAAAATGAACAAACTATCACCATAATAAATCTCTAAAAGTTTTTATCAAGTGAAATAAAACAGTTGAAAGGCTACATTTTGTATAATCACATTAACAATGACATTCTGTAAAAGGAAAAATGATCAGAAAAGAAAATGGATAAATGGTTTGTGGGGTTCTGAATGAATAGAAGGAATATGAGTATGAGAGAGTAACACAAGGGAAATCTAGGGGACGCAACAACTCTGTCCTGATTTTGATATAGTTACCTGATTATGCATTTGGCTAAACTAAAAAAAAATGTCTAATAAAGAGAGGGAGATTTATTACATGTACATTTTGGTCAATTTTTATTACTACATGTTTGCAGTACATGATTTAGTGGGGAGTTGGTATATGTATATAATACACCTCAATTCTTTTTCATTCCTTTTCCTTCTTGGCCATATCTTGGTCCCCTTCCCATTCGAAAAAAAAAAATCTACTTTCCTGTTTTCTATTATCTGCCTTTTATTTAGCTATTTATATCTTGAGTTTCTACTATAAGAGAAATCATGTGATATTTAAGCTTGTGCGTCTGATTTGTTTCACTTAACATTTTGGCCTCAAGGTACATCCATTTTCCTACAATTTGTTTATCCTTCTTTATGGCAGAGTACTCCATGTTTAATCCATTTTTTTGTTGATAGAGACATGGATTGCTTTTAGGATTTAGTTGTTATGAATTGTGTGGCCACCAACATGGGTATGCATCTATCACTATAATATGATGACTTTTAACTCTTTTGAGAAGATACCTAGAAGAATTTCTATTTTTAGTTTTTTGAGGAGTCTCCATACTAATTTCAGTAGTGGTTATGCTAGCTTAGATCCACACCAACAGTGTAGAAGTGTTTCTTTTTCCCTGCAGATGGGCCAGCATTTGTTATTTGATTTCTTTGACTTACACACAAGTTCTGTTCTGGAAGACCATGCATAAGTCAGATTCATTTGTAAGTCAGACATAGTGAATTTTGTAAACGTTTGACACAAATATACAATGTGGCTTTGCACTTCCTAGCAGTCCCCCTCACACTACCAGCTTTTCCTCTTGCTTCTGGACAGCCTGGGATCCTGCTGAGTCCTGCACTACTGTACAGCAAGCACACAGCAGCATGCTGTGACAATGTTTGGCATACCCACGAGCTACTTCCATGGTGTGTTCGCATCTAGGAACGTTCATAATGCAAGGTCATTCATATCTGTGAAAGGTCACGACTCAAATGTTCATAAGTTAGTGACCTATGATATTTTGCACTGTGCTGCTGTAAACGTGGATATGCATGTATCAGTGTAATACGTTTTTAATTCTTTTAGGAAGATACCTAAAGGGGAATAGCTGGGTTGAATGGAATTTTTAGTTTTAGTTTTTTGAGAAATCTTCATACTAATTTGTATTAGTTTACATTCCCACCAAAATGTAGAAGAGTTGCTTTTATCCTGCAGCTTTGCCAGAATTTGTTACTCTTTGATTTCTCGATGGTGGTTATTCTTTCTGGAGTAAGATGGAATCTCAGTGTTGTTTTAATTGCATTTTTCTCATGGCCAGTTATGTGGATCACTTTTTATGTATTTATTGGAAATTTGTACTTCTTCAGACAAATGACACTTCATTTTAGTTGCCCATTTTTAAATTTGGTATTTTATTGGGGGGGTCTAATTGTTTGAGTTCTTTATATATTTTAAATATTAGTGCTCTGTCCAAGAAATAGCTGGCAAATTTGTTTTCCCATTCTGTGCATTGTCTCTTTATTCTGTTGCTTGTTTCTTTTGATGTGCAGAAGCTTTTTAATGTGATATCCCGTTTATTGATTCTTGATGTTATTTCTTGTGTAGTTGGGGTCCTGTTCAGAAAGTCCTTACCAATCTCTAGGTCTTCAAGAATTTTATGTATTTTATCTTGTAGCACATTAAGCGTTTCTGTTTAAACATTTAGATCTTTGATTCATTTTGGTTTTAGTTTTAGTACATGGTGAGATATTTGGGTCTAGATTCAATATCATCTGTAAACGTTAAAGAATACATAAAGACTTAAAAACCAGGATTTACAAAAAATGGTGCAGCAGTGAACACCAGCAACTCAGCTGCTTTAGGACAAAGAGTATAGCATCTGGAAAATAATATCTTGGAGAGGAATCAAAGTGACCATAGGTTACTCAGGAACCATGAGAGGACTGACAGAGGAGAAGAAAATAGTATTAAGTGATACAGAAAAAACAGATCATGTCACAGAAGAGAGATCATGCAGTGCTGGCTAAGTGCCAGCGGGAAGTAAAGTGGAACTAACTAAGATTTTGTTTCTGTAAAAGTGGAGAACTGATCTAGACCAAAAGAATCGTTTGCAGTTGGCATGGTACTGGAACAAAGACACACACACATGAATCAGCGGAACAGAACTGAGGATACAGAAACCTCCCCAGAAATATTCAATTATTTGATCTTTGACAAAGACGCCAAAAGCATGTTTTGGGGGAACGAAAGCCTATTCAACAAGTGGCATTTGTTATTTGTTTGTAGAAGAATGAAATGGGATCCTTATCTGTTACCATATACTAAATATACTAAATAAAATAAAAATGGATCAACGGTCTAAATACTAAAACAGAAACATTAAACCTTTATGGAAAGTAAAATAGCAGAAACTTAACCACACAAGAATTAGGAACAAGAATCAATAAATGGGATTGTATCAGACTAAAAAGCTGCTGTACAGTAAAAGAATCGATCAGTAGTGTGTAGACACAACCTGCCAAATGCAGCCACACCTGTGACATAGGACTAATATCCAGAATATAAATAAAGTAATAAAGTACTGAAAGACATTAAATCACCTGCTATTAAGACCCAGCAGGAAATGGGCTAGAGAAATGGATACTTCACAGAGGAAGAAATACAAATGAGCAACAAATACATAAAATACGTTAAACATCCCTGGCCATTAGAAAAATGCAAATTAAGACAATGCTAAGACTTCACCTTACTCCAGAAAGAATGGCAATCATTTGAAAATCAAACAATAACAAATTCTGGTTTGACTGTGATGAAAAAGAAACCCTTCTTCATTGTTGGTGGGAATGTAAACTAGTACAACCATTATGGAAATCAGTATGGAGAGCTAAAATTAGAAATTCCATATGATCTAGTGTTCTAGGTATATTCCCTAAAGAGGTTAAGTCAGCATACCACAGCGATACATGCATACCAGTGTTTGTAGCAGCACAATTTGTATTAGCCAAATCCTAGAAGCAGCCTATATACCCACCAACAGATGACTATATAAAGAAAATACGGTGTTTTTATGTAATGGAATACTATTCAGCTACAAGGAATGACACATTTGAGACATTTGTAGAAAAATGGGTGCACTTGAAAAATACAGTGTTTAGTGAAACACATCAGATACACAAGCTTAAATATCATATAGTATTTCTCATTTGAGTCAGCCAAAGTGTGAACAAAAAAAGTGATAAAGGATGACTAGAAAGTGACAGGGGACAGATATTTTTCAGTAAGAAGTGGTTTAAGGGAACAAGGGTAAGGAGTGAGGAGGAGAGAAAGGGGAAATGAGAGGAATAGAGATGTGCCATGTACGGGAATCCAACAACCCCAATTAACATAAACAGCTCTCAGAACATGAGCTGAGATGAATAATATCAACAGCGTGAATCGGGGAAGCTGAAGAGGAAGAGGAGGAGGAGGGGGAAGGGAGGAAGGGGGAGGAAAGCAGAAGAGGATTTAAAGGAAAACAGGCTGTGATACATATGTGTAATCACTCCCCATGATGATTGTAAACTGCATGAATTGTAAACATGAACTAATAAAATAAATAAATAAATAAAAATTTTAAAATGTTTTATAAATAGCATCTGTCTTTGCCTTTAAACAACTTATCAGTCTATAAACATTAGTGGGATACTTTTTTTTTTCAAAACCTTATAAGCATTGCACTCTTACAACATGAAATGTTGCTAATGAGTTTCTTAAAAGCTGACTTAATTATTTCCCATTCAAATGTCTTCCTTTTTCTGTGTATATATTTAAAATATTCTTTATCCTGGCAATTCAACCAGTTAGTCAGAATGTGAATCAAATGTTTATTTTTTTAATGTTAAAATTTCATATAACAAAAGGATTGTGGATACTTTGAATCAACTCTTCCATCATTTTTGTGTTATGTTTCTTTTAAAATATTTTCAGAATTAGCACTTGTTTGTAGTGCACAGTGATTACATTTAATATGGAGAGTTTGTACAGGAGCATAACACAACTTAATTTTTTCCATCCCCTTTCCCTCTCACTCTCCCAGCTTTCTTCAACTCTTGTTCCTCTTAAGTTTGAAAAAAAATCAATTTCCATTTTTTTCTTCCATTCTCTCTCTTTTTAAAAAAATCCCTTCTTCCTTCCTAGCCTTTCTTCTGTCTCTCTTCCCATTTGATAAATGCATTTATTTGGTGTTTTACATGTATTTTAAGTTCCTAACATAAGAGAAATCATGTGACATTTAAACTTGTATGTCTGATTTATTTTGTTGAACATTTTGGTCTCAAGATACCTCCACTGACCTCCAAATGCCTCTGGTTTATCCTTCTTATGGCAGAATAGTACTTCATTGTGTATCAATACCACATTTTCTTCATCCATTCATCTGTAGATGGACATATATGCCATTTCCAAGATTTAACTATTATAAATTGTGCTTATATAAAAATAGGGATGTGTGTATCACTATAAATGATGACTTTACCTCTTTCAAGAGGATTCCTAGAAGAGGAATACTTGGGTCAAATGTAATTTATAGTTTTAGGTTTTTGATGAATTTCCATATTGATCTCACTAGTGGTTGTACTAGTTTATATTCCAACAACAATGTAGAAGGGCCTCCCCTCACCCAGCTTGGCCAGCATTTGTTGTTGTTTGATTTCTTCAAGATAGCATTTTGTTGTTGTTGTGTTTTTCTTTTGGAGTAAAGTGGTATCTTGCTATTGTTTTAATATGTGTTTCTCTAGTGGCCAGTGATATTGAATATTTTTAAATGTATTTATTGGCCATCTATACATCTTCATTTTGGCTACCTCTTGCTTTTTCTGTTTGTATGCTGAAGATATTCTTTATATGGGCAGTGCAATAACTTAATCAGATATGAATAAACTGTTGATTTTTTAAAATGTTAAGTTTTTATATAACCAAAGCATTGTGGACATTTTGAATCCATTCTTTCATCATTTGATGAAAACTTCTTGTGTTATGTTTCTTCTTTTAAATTTTTATTAGTACATATTTGCAGTTCACAATGGTTACATTTATCACAGGGATTTTGTACATATATGTAACACACCTTAATTCTTTTTTGTCCTTTCCCCTTCCCATCCCTCCCAGCTCCCTCCAACTCTTGTACTCCTTTTCATCTGAAAAAGATCTAATTTCTTCCTATTATCTAACCTTTATTTTGCTCTTTATTTATATTTTGTTTTTCTCATATAGGAAATATTTAAACATGTGTCTGATTTATTTCACTTCACATTATAATCTCAAGGGGCATCCATTTACCTCCAAATGCCTCAAATTAATCTTTTTCATGGTAAATCAATACTCCATTTTGTATAAATACCATTTTTTCACCTATTTTTCTTAATGGACATATAGACTGTTTCCACGAGTTAGCTATTATGAGGTGTGTATGCATGTATCACTGTCATATGATGACTTTATTCAGGAAGATTCCTAGAAGGGAAATACTTGGATCAAATGGAATTTCTGTTGTTAGTTTCTGTGGAATCTCCATGCTGGTCTCCGTGGTGGTTGCCCTGGTTCATATTCCCACAAGCCATGTAAAAGGGTTCCTTTTCCCCACAGCCTGGCCAGCATGTGTTGTTATTTGATTTATTGATTTTAAACATTTTTTTCTGTAGAAAGATGTTATCTCAGTGTTGTTTTAATTTCCATGTCTCTAATGGCCAGTGATGTTGAACTTTTTTTCCTGCTTATTGGCCATATATACTTGTGAGAAGTGTCTAGTCATTTTGGTTGCCCAGTTTTTGATTGGGTCTTTTATTTTTTTGTAGGGGATCTAATTTTTTGAGTTCTTTATGTATTCTAAATATTAGCCCTTTGTCTCTGGAATAGCTGGCAGATTTGTTTTTCCCATTCTGTAGGTTGTCTCTTCACCCTGTTAGTTGTTTTCTTTGATGTGCAGCAGCTTTATAACTTGATATGATCCCATTTGTTTATTCTCAGTGTTATTTCTTGTGTCATTGGGGTTCTGTTCAAAAAGCCCCTGCCTATGCTGATATCTTCAAGGATTGTACCTGCTTTATTTTACAGCAGACCACGTGTGAATTTTTATTATTCTTGTTTGTTTTTTAACATTTAAATCTTTGATCCATTTTTATTTTATTTTAGTAGATGATGGGATATATGGGTCTAAACTCAATATTCTGCATGTAGGTACCCAGTTTCCCCAGCAGCATTTATTAAAGAGGCAATCTTTCCTCCAGTATGTTTTTGGCCCCTTTGTCAAAGATCAAATAGCTTTATTGCCTGCAGTTGTTTTTGCTTCTTCTATTCTGTTCCATTAATCCAGTTGCCTGTTTTTGTGCCAGTACCATGCTATTTATATTACCAGAGTTTTACAGTGTAACTTCAAGTCTGGGATTGTGACACCTCCTGGTTTGCTTTTGATACCCAGTATTACTTTTGCTATTCTGGGTCTTTTTTTGTTTTATATAAATATTAGGACTGTTTTCCCTAACTTTGTGAAGAATGCCATTAGTATTTTGATTGGGATTGTATTAAATTGGTATATCTCTTCCATTTCCCTTGGTTTATATTTAATTTAACAAGTTGGTACTAAAAGTCTTTTGTAATAACTTCCATTTACCAATCTTTATAAATTCATCATCAAAGAGTTTTTTTTAAACATCTAGGTATTAGTATTTAAATTCCTAAAAACCGTCATTCCTGCTGTCTTAGTTACTTTTTTTTGTTGCTGAGTCAAAATACCCAACACCCAAAAATTAAAGGAGGAAAAGTTTATTTCAACTCACAGTTTGTAGAAGCTGCAGTCCATAGCAGGCTGGCTCCACAGCAGAGTGGCATGGTAGAGGGGCACCACAGAGTTGAAACACCTCTTGGCATTCAGGGAAGGCAGAAGGTAGCAGCAGACAGCAAGCAGGACTTCCCGCTCTCTCTTTCTGTTCCATACAGGCTGCAAATCTATTTGTTGGTGCCACCCACACCTATGGTGGGACTTTCATTATTCACCGTTAATCCACTTTCCCACACTCTAATCCAGCTACATCCAAAACTTTCCACCTATGACCACAGGAGGCTTTGGGGGGACATCTGGATACAAGCCACAACACCTAGAGACCTCATGCGTTCTCTTGAAGAACTTCTGAAAACTGAAGTTTCTATATCTTCTCTGACAACAAGATTGTGTGACAAAATGATTATAGATAATTGGCATCATTTGAATTTTTTCCTTAGGAGTGTTTAGTAAGTTTTTCAACTTCATTATTACTTGATATTTGGGAAAGTAATGATTTTCATACTAGTAGGATTTTTTCATATTTTAACAGGTCTGTCAAGATATTGTATGATTTATCCTTGAATTATCTTGTACAAAGTCTCACCAAAAACCCCATAGTTACATTGTTTGTAATACAACTGAGATGTGGAGATAACTTTAGCTCATTAAATAGATTTTTCTGGATCTGGAAGAACCTGTGAAACCAGAAAAAAGCTGACATGATAAGCATCCAACTAATCGTAAGTAGCTGATAATAACTCCTGGACTTTTGGGGAAAGGCAATGGAGGAATGGTTTATTAGACTGAAGGATTATAGGTAATAAAAAATGGAATTGGGTATGAAGACATTCTTAACAAAGGAGGTTGTTAAGTCTTAGAATCATTTAAGTGCTGACAAATACACACATAGCTACCCAAGATAAGCCTTATGGCTTTGTTATTCAAGGTGGTTCATAGGCTAGCAACATTAGTGGCATCTGAAACCTTATGCTCTGGCCCCACAGAGCGCTAATCAGATCTGCACTTAACACAAAGTCCAGGTCACTTTACTCACTCTAAAATTTGAGGACCAAATTGTTTGGAAGCACTGTTCTCAAGTGAGTGTATATTGGAGTAAGCTGGGGAACTTTAGAAAATATTACTACCCATCTTCACAGATTCTGATTGAGCAGATCTGAGATGTGGTCTCCACCTTGGGATTTTTAAAAAGTTCCCCAGATAATTGTAATTGCAGCAATTTCCACTGTCTTAAAGCTCACTAGGAGGCTTGACTCACAGAAACTTGAGACTCAGACATTATGATAATTTTTCTTTTCAAATTGTAGTAAAATATACATAGCATAACTTATCTTTTAATGGTGATCAAAAACATACACAATAAAAGTTACCATTTTAAACACTTTTTCAATATACCATTCAGTAACATTAAGTATCTGTTATCCATACTCAGAACTCTGCTAAACCAATTTAGATATCACACACCCTTAATCTATGTTCATACTCCCTAGACCTAGACACCTCCAAAAACCCCATGGATGTGTGCATGAGGCTTTGGGGGGACATCTAAATTTAAGCCATAGCAGGTCACTGCACAGGTCTTGTGGCCATTTATCAGGGACTTTGACAGTCCTTCTTCCATGATCCTCCTGGGGCTCGTGGGTAAACAAATCTAAGCCAAAACCATCCAGGCCAGGTTCCTGGAGCCCCAGAAGGCTGGGGAACAGCCATGAGTGTGTGAAAAAGCTAATGGAAGATTGAAGCAGAAGATGTGCTCCGTGCTGGCCCTTTGAAGCTTTTTCACATTGTTGGCTCATTTGAACCTCATGGCAGTCCTATGACTAAAGCGTTATTATTGTCTTCTTTTAAAGGAGTGGTAAGGGATTATTGATATTGAATAACTTGTTAGAGATCACAGAGCTGATAAATAGTATTAGAACCCAACACTGTCTGTTCATCCCCAGATCACTGTACAAAGCTTTCTGCTGACATCTTTTGATTGTTATCCTTTTTTTTTTTGGTAACTCTCATGGTGTTTTAAGATTTTAATTGCTCATGTATCATGTTGTCAACTATTGAGAATCCTCCTAGACTAAGTTTAGCATCTTGCATACAACACATACTCTGTATATATTCCTTTTCTGTTGATTTCTGGGTTGTGGTGACAGCATTAGCAGGAAGAAGTTGGGTCATTTCAACTGTTTCTTTGCAGGAAAGCAGATCAAAGGAGACACCTGACTCAGAATGTGTAGTTGTGTGGCACAAGGAAAACCCATCAAGTTATGGCTGAAAGAAATCCTCAAAAAGTAACTTTATAGAATCTTAGATTTGGAAGAGACTTCAGAGGTTGTCTATGACTTCTGCCTCTCTGCTATTCATCCTCCTCTACCTTCTCCTCATCCTTAAGGTATTCCTCCAAGATAATGGCCAAGAGATTTAGAGAAGGGCCCATAACTCCCTTGAGTGACTCTTCCCACTACCTAAGAATTTCATTTACTATATTTCTGAATCTAACAGGCTTTGGTTTTCTCACTGATAACGTGGAAGCAGGAAATGCAAAATTTATCAGCATCTGTAATCTGCTTGAAAATCTGTAAAGTTTCCTGAAGTGCCCAGGGGAGCTGTTGAAATTAGTAGGCACAAACCAAGAGGCCAAAACTGATTGCTTCATTAGATACATAAAAGTCAAGAGGGAAATATGAGTTGGAAGCTTTCATTGTGAGGCAAAGAGAGAATGAAAGATGATTCATTTAGTGTGTAATATAATTTGGAAAGTGGAGATGATGGAGTGGAAACAGTTTTTATTTCTGGGAAATAAAACAGAAATACATAAAAATCAATCAAGTACCATAAGTCCTCAACTTATGAACATTTGAGTCGTAGACGTTCACTGACACAAATGGACCTTACAGCAGATGGGAACAAATCATGGAAGTAGCTCATGTGTCTGCCAGACATTGCCATGGGTGTGCTGCTGTGTGCTTACTGTACAGTGCAATAGGTGTGCGTTGGTACAGTGCTCAGTCAGAGCCCAGGATGTCCAGAAGCAAGATGAAAAGCTATGGTAATGTGGAGCTTTGGTATTTTATGCTTTACATTGTAGACTCGTGTCAAAGGTGTATAAGACTCATTTGATCAGACTTTCAAACAAGTCCAACTTATGCACATGGTCCCAGAATGGAACTCATCCATAAGCCGGGAACTTACTGTAATGACAGTGGCACTAATGACATCAACCACAACAAAGGCAAGCCTATTACTCACAAGAGCTAAGTCTTCTTTTATGTGGAGTTTACAATCAGTACTCCCTTGGAAAAACGTAATTCACTTAGAATTGCGTAAGTTATTTAACCATTAAATTTGCCTCAATATTTAGTTCTTTTAGTATATATTCTATGTTAGTTATCTATATATTATACACAACTTATATACATGTGTATGTTCTTCAAACTTTTATGTTTGGGGATTTTCTTTAGGAGTCAGACAAGATAATTTTGAGCTCAAAACTCAGTTTTATAGGGGATTTGGTAAACTAGGAAATACTTTGCTTTTTAGACTAACCTTTTTCAGCCAATTTTAGGAGCATAGGTGTTAGGAGCTTAAATTTTGTACTCACCATGCCTATTGTGAAGACCCTGAATTCCCACCCATTACCACCACCCAAGGCTCCCTCTGCCTTGTCCTATAGTACTTTGTGTGCCTCTGTATAGTACATATCACCCATCCTCCCTCCTGCCTGAACTACAAAGTTCTGTGGAAAGAAAAATTTCTTAGTAGCCCACTGTGCCTGGCATAGAGTAAACGCTTAACAAATATTTATTGAAAAGATAAATGAATTTTCTTACCTCCCTGATGAAACTTTCCTGCTTGCAGGAACTCCTCAATATCCCATATACTTCTGGAGAACAGTGGCATAATTAGATTTGGGACCCTGCAGGTTTTCTGCTTTCCATAGATATGCCTAGAACTCTCAACTTTGAACCTCAGTTCTTTGGTTTTACACAAACACAAGTTTTACTCCTACTTAAAATGTATATAGGGGTAGGAAAGAAAGAGACAGAAAGAAAAAGAGAATAAATAGATAATAGGAAGTAGGGAGAAGTTCAAATACTTCCATAAAATACAAATTCCACTGTTTTAAAAGCATTTCAATATATATGGTAGTCATTTTCATTTATACTACTAGATTATCTTAGTTCATTGAAAAGCAAGTTTTGTGTTACTATGTGTTGGTTTCTTTTTTATAAGAATACTTTTTGGTTTATGTCTTTACTCTAGTTCAAAGATAATGATACAAAGTGTAATAGCTGTTGAACTATTGGCTTTCTCTTATTATGTATTATGAAATTTTGTGGGTTTTTTTGTAAAATAAATAAGTAAAAAAGGAGAAATAGGCCAATCACAAGTGATGAGATTGAATCGGTAAATGCAAAGTCTCCCATCAACAAAACAAAACAAAAGCCCAGGACAAAAAGGCTTCACTGCTAAATTCTAAACATTTAAAGAACTAATAGCAATTTCTTTCAAGTTCCTCCAAAAATTGAAAAGAAATAAATTCTTCCTAACTCATTCTATAAGTTCAGCATTACCCTGATACCAAAACCAAAGATACAGCAATAATAAATGAAAGCTATGGGCCAATATGTAGCCCTAATGGACACCGATGCAGAAATTGTCAAAAATATTAGTAAACTGAATCCAATGGTCCATTGAAAAGATTATTCAAGCCGCGGTCACCCCAGGGCAGGGAAACCAGAAGCAAGAGCGTCTCCTGAGATCCGCGCCATGCTGGAACTTAGGGGGCCGAGCCAACCAGTAAGCAGCCTGCTGCCCTGGGAAGTGACTGTGGTCTGGGGAGCTGCGGCCACCCCAGGGCGGGGAAACCAGAAGCAAGAGCGTCTCCTGAACTATCAGGCATGTTCAAGTTCCAGTGAGACACAATGTGGTAGATAGAACCAATGGTAGTAGAACGGGAAAAGCATGGTAGGACTTCTGAATATGTGTGATAGTTCAAACAATTTTTTTCTTTTTTATCAAAAATGAGATATTATAGTACCCATTGATCATTTTCTGTTATTCGGTTCAGAAAGCCCTGTAATTCTTTCACTCTATGTATGGCTTAATACTATTGTGTTATGTTTGATATTATTGTATTTGAAACTATGCTCAACTA
>PVJX010008149.1:0-55360 GCA_004027295.1 Dolichotis patagonum
TCACTGCCACCATCACCATCACCATCATCACCACCATCACCATCATTACCATGACCATCATCACCATCACTGTCACCATCACCACCACCACCATCATCACCATTACTGTCACCATCACCATCACCACCACCATCATCATTACACCGTTATCTTCCTCATAGCCATCATTATCTCCATCACAGTCATCAACATGATTTACTATGTCCCTGACATATGAACCAATCTGTTCCTTAAAACAATCATGTCACTGCAGACTAGAGCTATTTTCGTAGTTGTGGAAACTGGGGCATAGTAGCTTAGGCACAGATTATGCCACACAGCACAGGTGTCTCCTGGGCCGAGGGCCAGTGTGAGCATGCAGAGTGGTGTTTGTCAGCTGCTGGCCAGAATGGTCTCATCACGCGGCAGTTCTTCCTGCCTGCCCTTCTGTCATTGATGGTGGTTGCAGTTTGGTTTGTCAGGGGCTGGTGTGAGTCACATTGAGCCCTGTGAAGCATGGACAACACCCAGAGACATGTTTGAGACCCTTGAATGCACCGGGAATTGTATAGACAGATGCTGGGCTGTGGCCCTTGATGCACGTCTCCGTGTCTCTGTAGGGAAGTCAGTGAGGTGTTTAGCTGGGCAGTGAGCCCCAGGCCTGAGGTGGCTGGTCACTTCCCCAAGTGAGGATTGGTCCATGGCTTCAGTGAAGGCAGTGGAGACCGCGGGCCTGGTATCTGCTGCTCAGGTAACCTGCTGGCTACTGTGTCCAGGCCCTGCATTGGTCAGCAGAAGTGGCTTTCATTGGAGAATTAGGCTTTGGATACTTTGAGCTCAACAAGCTAATGGATTTGAGAACATTTTGATCACTTTAAAAAGTACCCCCGGTAGAACGCATTTCAAGGATGGAAGAAAGGAGAGGCTTGCAATTATTCCACCCCACTGCATAATTTATTTCACACACTGTAGAGTCACCCCTGATACTTAGGAGTTGCCTATTGTGCTTTTTGGCAAAGGGGGGAAACAGGCATAAAATGGAAAGCTTTTATTTTTACTCGGTTAATTTCTCTCACCCACCTCATTAAAGGGTCCATGTTTATTTTCAAAACTCAAACCGAAGTTTCCTTCCCAAGGATTGTCCATTTGTCAATATTGTGTCTTTCCAGTCTTCCCTCTTGACACTTTTGTTTATAGAGGAAAGAGCATATTGGAGCAGTTTAGGGTGCAGAAATGTTTAGGCTGAGGAGGCTCCTTCAGGGAGCCCTGGTATGAAGTCATGAAAAATGGGTCTCTGTTCAGTTGCATAAAAGTGGGTCAAAGCCCACTTTGCCTGTCGCTGACAGGACTGCCATGTTCTGTGCCTCAGTCTCCTTCAGTGTTGTCTTCCACACACGTCTTCCACGCCTGGGCTCTAGCTCTCGGGACTCGGGAGCAAAGGCGGTGTGCAGGAGTAAGCGCCCAGCAGGTGTTTCCCCGGTGGTCAGCTCAGCACCGGTCCCTTTCTGCTCGGTGTAAACGTCTCTGCCAGGATCCATGTGGAAACTTCATTGCCGTTGTTAAGTGTTGACAGGTGGGCCCTCTACGACAAGACCTTGGCAGATGGGTTAGTGGTGTTAGTGAAGGAGCGGGTTGGCTATCCTGAGACGGATTGTTACAAGAGTGAGTTCAGCACTGTGCTGTGTGCATCTCTCTCTCCACACCCTTTCTTTCCGGCTGTCTCTCTTTTCCTCTCCTCTGACTGACTCCCACCCCTACTGCCTCCCGCATGCTACTTGCCCTCCCATCACCTTGCGAGGCAGGGATGGGCCCTTGGCTGGTGCAGCTCCTTCATCCAGGGCCTCCCAGCCTCTCAGAACCCTGAGCTGGATAGCGCTGCCTGTCCTGCTCAGAACTCACGTGGCCTGGAATTCGTTACGGCAGCAGGAAATGAGCAAAGTCCATTCTTGTCCCTTTTCTATCTCTGCCAAACAGGCTGCAGCTGCAAGAGGCTGGGTGCTCCGGTCACTGCAGAGGGACACGCCACGCTGCAGGCTCTCGGGATCGGTTTGTTACCCCAGCGCGCACAGCAGTGCTACACGCGTGCAGGCGGGCCTGCAGGACAACGTGTGCACACGCAGCTGCGGGAACACATGCAGGCAGGCAGGGGTGAAGAGCGGTGCTGTAGGTGCACAGAGGAAGCCCCGTGTTCGTCGGGTGCCATGTGGGTGCTGGGGTGCGGCTGGGTGAGGACGCTGCTTGGGGCTCTCCTGCACGGGGACTGGCAGTGACCCAATCTGCCGAGAGCAGAGGACATGCAGATGCAGCCAGGAAGTTTCAGGTCACAGACAGAGGCCCAGGAAGGCGGTGACTGACACCCTGCCCCTTGTGCCCCCTACAGCCACGCTGCTACAGAGCAACCCTCCCACCCTGGGCCAGCAGGGGGGGAAAAGGGGATGAAAACACTGGGAAGGAGGAAGCCGAGCCAGGCGTCCCCTGAGTGTGCACGGTGCGTGTCCCAGGGGCCACGTGCAGTCCTGTGGGGCTCTGCACTGTGGCGTGGGTGCCCTATGGGAAGCGTTGCTGTGGCACCAGTGCTGTGTGCGTGTGTGTGTGTACCCGGTGGAGTGGGCCAGCATGCAGAGTGAGTGCCCCGTGAGGACAGTGCGCAGGGCTGCATGTCTGAGATGATGAGACAATGCGGGAGTGTGTCAAGGACACATTGTCCGTGTGTGCCTGCCAGGGCTGCCTTCTCCCACGACACTGAAGCACACTCCTGCTGCAGGGCCATGCATGGTCTACTCCCTGGGCACACACACCCTGCCTGGGCCTCTGGCACTTCCTTCTGGCGTTTGCTCAAATTTACACCCACTCCAGGCCTCCCTGGGACCTCTCTTAACTCCCGCACCCTGATCTTGCACACTGTATTGACTGCTTTTTTCTTCTTGTTTCATGCAATGGGCACTCATTTTATTTTTTCTGTGTGTTTCATCCCTCAGAGGCTGCTGAGGACAGAGACTTCAGGTTTCAGTGCCTGGGCAAGGCGAAGTGAACCTCAGAGGACATCTGACGGAGGACGAAGGAAGGAGGGCACACACCTCAGGGAGGTGCCCCAAACGCACTGTGCAGCGTCAGCGGAGGTGGACCAGGGCGTCTGAGCTGAGAGTTCCGCTCCTGCCCTCCTGGCCTTCTGTCCACAGCTTGCTGGGGACCCAGCACATAGCTACTTTTCAAATTGACCCCAGGTGTCTCAGTTACACCTGAGGAGGAGGGGAAGGGGGAGGAGGAGGGGGCAGATGCTAGGCTGCCAGGCCACACACCCAGTGACCACCTCTGCCCCCTGGCTTCACCTCTGACTTCACAGCCAGCTCCAAACCCATCAGAGGAGTAATCAAGAGCAACACACCCATGGCCCAGTCCTCTTCCACAAAGCAGCCTAAGAATATACTGGACTTCTGGGAGACCTTTAGATATAAACCTAACAGTGGCCGCTGGGCAAAAAGAAATGGAGATTTTCCCCTGGTACAGTTAAGGACTGAACCCAAGGCCTTTGCACTGAGCTAATGTCCCCAGTCTTTTTATTTTATTTATTTAATTTTAAGACAAAGTCTCTCTCAGTTCCTAAATTTCCCAGGCTGGACTCAACCTTGCACCCTCCTGCCTCAGCCTCCCGGAGTGGTGGGATTTCTCTCTTTCCTCCCCTCCCCTCCCTCCTGCTTTCTTTCCTTTCCTTCCTTTGAAGCCAGGCGGCATCAGCACCTTGACAGCTGCCTTTCCTGGCTCCTCCTTGGAGTTATGTCTTTACTAATGAGGTTGGCACCCGCAGGGAAAAACACGCTGTAAATACCTCTCTCTGATTTAAAATTAAATTTTGCATTTTCGTGAGCTCATGAGAATTGACACTTCTATTGCTTTGCAATTTGTTTCAACAAATCCTTCTATTTTAAGAAGCCAAGCAGGAGGGCTGCCCGGCGGAACACGAGAGGGGGCGGGGGCAGGGGGAGGCTGGGATGTTCTTGGCGGCTGGGCGGGCAGGGCTGGGGCGCTTGCTCCCCCCTAGGCACGGGCTTTCTCACCTGGGCGTGCGCCTGCGCCCAGCTGCGCCCCTTGCGCTCAGCCTGACCTTGACACTCAGGTTAAACAGCCCCCCAGATCGCGCCAGATGGCTGCCTCTCCTGAGCCGGAGCGCACAGCACAGCCCTGCGAAGAGCGCAGCCTGGCGCCCAGGGAGCGCTGGGCGCCGGATCGGATCGGAGGGGCTCCCCCAGCTGCGAGACGACGATGGCCCTTTTAAAAGGAAGGTTAAGACCAAAATGTATAACAAAATAATAAGAGAATAACAACAGTTAACACACGGTGTCATCTCCCAAGAAGTTACTCAGGGTACAAGAGCAGGAAGATTCTCACAAAGAAGACAGCACAGAACTTTTCAGGGAACGGAGGGAGGCGCGCAGTATAAGTAAAACAAATCAGCACATATACTAAAGTATTTCTGAAACTGAAATGGGTAATTTGGGGAATTAGTTGAACTTCTCACTATTTCCTTTTTCTCTGTCTTCTATTTTGTTCTCTCTCTCTCTCTCTCTCTGCTTTGAGTTTCTCATATGAAAATTATGCAAAGTTGAAGTTTCTGTGTCTATCTCACTTAGCATTATGTTCCCAAGTTACATCCATGTACCTTCAAATGATCTGATTCATCTCTTTATGGCAGTGTAATACTCCACTGTGCATAAATACCATATTTTCTTTGTCCATTCATCTGCTGTTTGCAAGATGTAGCTATTATAAGTTGTGTTGCTGCGAAGTATGCATGAGTATCACGTATCACTGTCATATGAGATTTTACCTCTTCTGGGAAGACACCTAGAAGAGGATAGCTGGATCAAACAGAACTTGGTTTTAGTTGTTTGAAGAACCCTACACTGGTTTCCGTGGTTGTTTACTAGGTCACCTCCCACTAACAGTGTAGTAGGGTTTTTTCCTGCAGCCTTGCCAACATTTCTTTTTTTTTACTTTTTAAATACAAAAAAAGAATAAAAGGGACACAGAATTTCAAAAAAAAAGAAATTATCACTAGCTAATATATTGCATATTGTTATTGTGGATGCAGTTGTTAAGGTTACAAGATTTAGGCATGAAAAACATGATTGAAACAAAGGAAACGCAAACTTCTTTTTGATGAACTAACAGATTAGTACTATAGTCATCTATTTTGTATACATTTACATACAATACACACATATGTATATATGTGTATATATAATCTTTACTCTTCTTTTTTTCTTCTTTCCTGTATCCCAGTTGTTCTTTCCTTTTGAGCACTTTCTTTCCTTTTCATTTTCACAATACCTGTTTTTTAAATTTACTTGAGGGAGACAATATGATATTTACTCATGTGAGTCTGATTTCCGTCACTTATTAGATTTTTGACAATAGCCATTCCCTCTGGGGTGAGATGACAGAGCTGCCGTTTGACTATATTTCACTCTGGAACAAACCCACTAATCCCAGCTGATCTTGCAATTACTTGCATGGAAAACGACCCCCTGAGGTCCACAGTTCCACTGGGGAGCCCTGTCCAGAGCAGGGTGGGTCAGCGTGGAAGAGACAGGGGCACTCGTGTCCACCGCACACTGCTGCGCTGGCCATGCTAGGGAGTCAGCCTGACTCTGCGGACTGGTGAACAGCTGGAGAAACGTGGACATCCACGCAAAGGAATGAGATTCAGCCATAAAAGACTATGAATTCCTGTCATTTGTAGCTACAAGAACCTTGGGGACATTACACTAGTAAACCAGGCACAGAAAGAAATACTGCAGGATCATAATTATTTAGAGCCCAGAAAACAGTTGATCTCACGAGAGTAGGAGGCATGAAGGTGATTACCAGAGGCCTGGGAAGCGGGGGCAGACCTCGGGTATGGTCACGGGGGCAGCAGTGCTGTGCTCTGCTGGGCAGCAGGCTGGCTGCAGTCAGAGGTGCACGTTAAGGATGGCTAGAAGAGCAGTTTTGAATGTGTTCACCACCCATAAATGATGAACGCTTGAGGTGATGGATACACAAATTACTCAGATTCGAATATTACACGATGTATACATGCATCAGGACACTGTGCTCTATTCCACTAATATATAGTATTATTATATGTCCACTAAGAATAAAATTATAACCTTGATAATAATAAAATAATAATAATAATAATAATAATAATAATAATAATAATGGTGTCCTCAGTTGTACCGATTTGTGGGTTGGGGACACATCCCCAGATGCTAGAGGAAGCAAGGAATGAGCCAAGAGGAGAAAAGCCAGGGTGGTTCTGCTCTGGGGGCAGAAGCCAAGGGGTGCTCAGAGCCTGGGTGGGCTTGCTAGTCAGGAGTCGCTGACTTCCCTCTGGGTGAGAAAGTGGCTGCTGGGTACGGAGCTGCCCGGCCTTGTAGATGGATCTCTGGGTGCTGTGTCAGAGGAGCCCGGGGCAAGGGCACATGTCAAGAGTTGAGGACGGAGGGTGAGCGTACACCGGCACGGTGGCAGGGCAGGGACAGAGGACTGGCAGAGAGGGGTGCATGGTGTGGGAAGGGCAGAGACCGTGGGTTCACTGGTGGAGTGGATGCGGTTTAGGGTGTGGCCGGCAGAAGTGTGGTGGAGGCAAGGGTGGGGTGGGCAGCATGCCCGCTCCAGGTCCCCGGGAGCTGGCATGGAAGGAGCACACCTGCTCTCAGGGCACCACAGGAGCCACCGCACCTCGCCGTGCATCTGTTGGCTCAGTCCGTGTGTCTGAGTGAAGCAGCAGCCCGAAGCCTCACCCGTGGGAGACGTAGCTGTCCCCCTCCGGGACCTGCTGGCCATGGAGGAAGCGTGCTGTCCACCCCTCTGCACACCTCCTGTGGCTTCAGACTCTGTTCTGTGCCTTCCTGGCACTGCACTCAGTGATGCTGGGATGCTGGGCTCCATTTCCAGAGCCACAGAAACAAAGAAACAAACCAATTACTTAATAGCATCCTAGTTACTTTTCCTGCTGCTGATAAAACACCCAAAGTTAAAGGTGGAAGGGTTTATTTGGGCTCACAGCTTCAGTCCATAGTCAGCTGGCTACGAGGCAGGGCAGCAGAGCAGAGGGCATCAGGGAAGGGAAATAGTCCTCGGCAGAGCAGGCAGGAGGCAGCATCAACAAACCTCCTTTTCCCTTTTATCACATGGAGGCTGAGAGCCTCTTGGAGGGTTCCACCCACGCTCCTGCGGGCCTTTCCCTCTGTGCACACCCAGAGGGGTGCTAAACCACTATCAGTGGAGTGATGCAGCTATCACACAGCGCTAATCCACATTCACCTACCCTTGAGCCAGCCACCTCCAAAACGCCCCCACTGTGAGTGCAGGGCACTCTGGGGAGACCTGCAGATACAACCTATAAGAACTAGAAAGCAAAAAGAAGTTTAAACCAGTGGGAATCTCTGTTACAAATTCTCTTTGCATCCAGGACTAAAGCTCCTGTGATTTTGGTCCAGAGATTGACGCTGAAACTGGAAATAAACACCTGGCTTCCGCCTTGCTGCGCATCTGCTGGTTGGTATGCGCCCTTCTCCGTGGCCTAAGGGGACCCTTGGAAACTCTGGGAGAACCGGGAGCCTTGAGGCCACGTGGAGATCGCTCCTTCTCTTGCTCAGTTAGCACTGGGCTTGGATGTATTTTGTGTTTGGACTATGTATTTTCTCTAAGATATTTAATTTTTTTCTTTTCTATTTCACTTTCTTGGTTGAGACAGGGTCTCAATATGTAGTTAAGACTGGCTCTGAACTCACTATGTGATCCAGGCTGGCCTTGAATTTGCAGTGATCCCCCTGCCTCAGTCAGCCTCCTAAGTACTGGGATTATAGGCATGTGCCACTAGTCCTGGCCCTTTTACTTTGTAGCTAGTTTTTGACTGCCTTTTTACAGTTACTGCCATACTTTTTGGTTTTTGCATTCTGTGTCTTTGTTACATATTTCAAGATTTCTATGAGTTTTTCAGCAGTTTTCTCCAAGTGCCCTGGACCCCTCTGCGCCCTCCGTCCCAGGGCCCCGTCCCTTCCCCAGTCCCTTCCCTGTGTGCTGCACACCTGTACTCCTAGGACCGCCTGCCTTTTCTCTTGGGCAGGAACCAATGTTGCCTGGTCCTGTTTTCATATTTCCTGGTTTTCACTCTCGCTTTACTGTAATCTATTAATAACTCCTTAAGACATGAGCTTTAGTGTTGTTGTTTTTTAAAGTTTTGCATTTCTAAAACTATATTTATGTTGCTCTCATGGTTTCTGACAGTTTGGCTGGCACAGACCTGTGTGTCTGCAGGACACTCTTTTGCTTTAGAACTCCGCTACCCTCCACTCCTGGGCTCCAGGTCCCTCTGAGATCTTGCATCTTTAATAGGGATCCTCTCTGTTTGAAGGGATTGTTTACCTTTGATTCCAGGAAATTTCCCTGTCATATTTTTGGGTAATTTTTCTTCCCTTCACTCTTATTGTGATTTTATTTTCTCCCATTTGGAACTATTATGTGTTTATTGGTCAGTTGTCACAGCTTCCAGTTTTTTCCATAAGCTTTATTATTATTTTGTTAATACTTCCTTCTGTATTTGGGGAAATTTTCTTGTTTCTATCTTTCCTTCTTTTGATTGAATTATTTTGGCATTGTTTAGTAATTTGAAGGGTTCTCTTATTCTATTTTTTTTAAAATAACAATCTGGGTTTTTTTTTGGTTGTTTTTTGAGATGCTTTCCTTCTTAAATCTCCCTGGAATACTAACGTCTTGTGTCTCTCTCACAGTATTTGAAGAGGTTTGCTTACTAAATCATTTCTCCTTTTCTCCATGGGTGGCCGTTAAGTGAAAATTACAGGAGGTTATTGTTTTGGGCTGGGCTCCTGCTCAGACCTCCACCAGACCAGGCTACAAATCAAAACAGCCACTCGCAGGAACGTCTGTGTCACCAAGCTGGGGAAAAAAAAGATATTTATGTGACCTTCCTAGATATCAGGATTAGAGAGGTAATTGCCAAATTTCCCTAAGAGACCAGTTCAAATTGGCCTGATAATGAAGCTCCCTCAGTCTTAACCCTTACACAAAAAGGGCAGCCCGAGGTAGCCTGAGCAGTCCATCAGTTAATTTCTAATCTTTCTCCCTCTTTGCCCTGCCTTACAAGGAAAGCAACTCTGAACCTGCCAATCCCGGCTCTGTGCTTTTGTCCCTGCTGTCTTCTGCCTTCCTGTCTGTGTCGCCAAGCTCCTCCACTTAGCCCAGTGGAACACGCATTCTATTGCATAGAGCGAAGCCTTGTCTGATTCCAGAATGTCGAACAAAGACAGTGAAGATCTTCGGACTGTGCTGACCTTGTCCTTTGACTATGGTAACCCTGGGGACTGACACCTATTCCGGGAGATAATATGTAGGCTGCTAGGAAGCCTGGGTTTGGGGAAAGAGAAGTCCGCGCCAGGCCGGATGACCCCGTGGTGACACTGGCCATTGCTGAGGGCACTGGAACCACGGGCTGTGGGGTGGGCGCCAGCCCGGTCCTGGGCTTACTGGGCTCTCACTGGTTTCCTCAGGGAGGATGCTGCTGTGTGTCAAGGCTGGAGGGAGTGCAGGAGGAGGCGACCTTCCCAGAACGTGAGCCTGGGACCCCAGCCTTAATTTAGGCTACTGTGGGGGATTTCAAGGAGCAGGGCCCTGGACAGCAGCCTTCCACTCTGCAGTGGCTCTGGAGCCTCAGGGCTTCCCCTCTGCCTGGCAGACCACCCAGCAGCAGAAGCTGTGTGGCTGCTCTCTCTACCGGCAGCGTCCGCGCCACCCCAGTCTGTCTCCGGCTCTCTGCTGGGCCCTAGCTGGGGCCCCTAACTGCCTAGCAAGCCTCAGTCCTGGTGTCTGACAGTCCACTCAGACTTCCCCGCCTAATGGGTCAGCAGCCCAGGAGAACCCCTTGAGGCAGCGAGGGACTCTGAGCACCCAGTGGGCCCCACCTTTGTTCTCTCTGAAACCCCAGGGCTGTATGTCTCTGTCTTCCTGTCCTCCCTGGCCCGGGCTGCGCCTGTCACCCATCAGCAGCTCCTACCAGGCTTTCCCCAGATTCCTGCTCAGAACTCCGCCTCTTTTCTCCGCCTCCACTTCCACTGCCTTATCCAAGCATTGTGTCCACTCCCCTGACCACAGGGACCTCCTGCCCAGCTTCTAACCCGTGCTCTGCTTTCACTTTGTTCTATGGAAGCTTCTCCACTGTCTTCTGGGCCACCTCATGGCAGACCTATTTACCTATCTGTCCTCCATGCCCCAAGCCTCTGCAGCCACCTGACCTGGCCCCTCGCTGCCTCCCTGCTCCCTGGTTCCTTCCTTCCTTCCTTCCTTCCTTCCTTCCTTCCTTCCTTCCTTCCTTCCTTCCTTCCTCTCCCTTTTCTCAAAACAGTTTAAAAGCTTCATTATTTTTAAACTGACAGTAATTCTATGTGTGTGCTCTAATTAACGAGTCCATCTCCTAGCGTGCTTGTCATTTCCTTAAGCACAGGGAGCATTTCTGCTTTGCTGTGGTCAGTGCAGCAGGATAGGCGATGTCTACCCTATGGCAGCTGTTGGATTTCAGGCTGGGAGAGATGTGGGTTGCCTCCCCATGGGCACGTTTCCTTGTAGACAGAACATTCTGTTCAGGTATTAGCATGGCCAGGAGCTCAGGGGAGGAGGCCCCAGACTGAGGGGCTTCATGATTGATTCAAATCAATCACCTAACCCTGCCTCTCTATCAGGGACTGGTTTAACCGTGGGTATACTGCTCTGTTCTGATTATTGAGGCCTGAGGGAAAGTCAGGTTGGGCTTCTGGGGAGGGTGTAAAAAGGTTTCTTATAAAAATGTTGAACCCCAGAATTCCAAAGGCTCCTTCCTCTACTGTCTGCCTTTCTTTCTGCTGCGTGAGGATGTGATGCAGCTATTCTGGGCATAGGATAGAAGCAAGCAACCCAGGACTCTGATGTGTTTGAGATATGGAATGAGTCTTGGAATCCTCACTTCCCCTTTAAAATTTTATTAATTAATTTTCATGGTATTGGAAATTGAATGCAGAGATTTATACTGAACTAAATCCTTAGCCCTATTTGTTCTTTTCAGACAATGTTCTTGCTAATTTGCCCAGGCTGGGCTTAAACTTGTAATCCTCCTGGCTCAGCCTCCTGAGTAGCTAGAATTACTGGCACCTCCCAACCCACCTGGCACTTCCAGATTTCTGGACAGGGACGCATTACATGTTTCAGACCGTGACTGTCACCGTCTGTTACTTGTACCCAGTGTGCTCTAACTGCATTGCTCCTGACCCAACCCTGGAAGTGGAGCAGGGGACAAGGTGTCCCACGGTCTCTTCTAAAGTTTCTGTGCTCTTGCTGGGAGATATATGAAGGTTCCAGCCTATCCGTGGACTAGCAAAAGAAGGCTGTGTGCTGGATGTGGGTAGACGGTGTCTCTTTACTACAAGAAAATTTGGGGATTGTTTTGAAATTTCCTTCTAATGACCCAAAGCATGGGAGGGGCCCGAGAGAAGAAGCTCAGAACGGGTCCTCTCCTGGGACTTTTCAACCTATAAATGCACCTTGCCCCTGTGCAGTTTGCAGTGGGGACACAGGTACCTGCCTGTCTCCTGCACCGTCCCTGTGTTTTCGGATCGAGGGGAGGGGCTGAGTTTGACATTTCAATCATATTAAATAAAAAGTACAGGAAGCTATTGTTCTGAACTAGGCTTCTGCTCCAGGCCCCAACAAATCATGCTAAAAATCTAAAAGGAGTTTTGCTCATGTTCCATGTCACCAAGCTGAGGAGATGTTTATCTGACCTTCCTGGAAGTCAGAATCAGAGAGACAACAGCCAAACCCCTCAAACAAGCCAGTTCCAGTTGGCATGATAATAAGGTTTCCTCTGCCTTATTCCCTGCACGAAAAGGTACCTGACGAGACCTCTTGGCTGCTCAGTGACTTGCTCATCGTTCTGCCTCCCTGGCCCTGACTTGCAGGAAAGTCGTATTGGACGGATCGGTCTTCTTTCTTGCTCTGCTTCTGCTTTCCTCAGCCTTTCTCTGCCCCTCCAGCCGGCCTCCCCACTCAGCCCGCTGGAGCACTTCCTCTGTTTTGTGGAATGAAGTGTTGCCGGATGTGAGAATCCCAAATAAAGCCAACTGAGATCTTTAAACTGAATCGCTGTAATTTTGTCCTTTGATGGATCATTACCAGGTGACGATGTGGGGGCAGCTGCAAAACTGAGAAGTGAGAGAAAGGTTTTAGTTGGAAAAAGCAGTCAGATCCAGAGAGGACTAGGCATCAGAGAGCTCTCAATATTTCCCAGAAATACCGATGAAGCCTCAGTAGATCCTCAACCAAGCTTGCCGCGAGTCCAGCCAGTCTTTCCTAGACAGAAGCCTCCAGGGGACTTGAACCAACATTGTGCCCACTCCTTGCACCCACCCTCTGTTCAACCAATGTGCTTTCACATAGATATTTGTGTCAGGCAGAAAGAATAACATCCCCCTCCCTGCAAGGGCCCAGCATCAATCCCAGGAGTCTGTGAATCTGCTAGGAGGAGGTGGAGGTGATGTATTAGTTGCCTTGCAGTTGTGGGTGTAGTCCAAGTTACTAATATTGGGGCTGAACTGGGACTCTGGGTGCTGGATTCCCATGCATCTGCACACTAGATGTTATCCCTGTCAGGTCAAAAGTACCCCTCAAGCAACATGGTAACAGAAGTGGTGGGGTTACACTCAGCAGATGCTGAAGGTGGGTTCAAACATGAAAGGCCACTGCTGGACCTCAGGAGTGTCCCAGACTTGTGAGCTGCAGCTCTGGTGGACACGTGCAGGGGGAGTGTTCCATGTGAGAGACCGGGCTGGCAGAGTCACAATCCTCACAGCGTGGGGGGTGCATGGGGGGACAGAGACAGCAGCTCAGTGCTCTGCGAGTGAAGGCAGAGCCCACACAGAGGAGGCTAAGGTGAAATTCTTGGGGAGCATTGTCCACTAGAAGATCCAGAGACACCAGGAAAGTGGAAGGAAGCAATGCATGCCCCCTCCGCCTGCCACACTCTGTGCCTGCAGCTATTTTGTGATTACTGCTGAGATGGCAATGTCCCCTTCCAGGACAGGCCCCAAATGACCTGTCTCTCCCAAGCCCTGACCTCCCAAGGTTCCACTGCCTCCCTCTAGGGCCTCTGGCTGGCAACCAGCCTTTCTGAGGACAGTCCTTCCAGCGGTAGCTAACACCCCAGATGTGGACACACCACACTGACATGCTGTCACTTCTCCAGTGCTTTTTTCCCTTTTTGTGGTACTGGGGATTGAACCTAGGGTATTCACACTGAGCTATGTCTTCCTCCCCTTTTTTAATGTTTTATTTTGAGACAATCTTGCTGAGTTGTTCAGGCTGGTCTTGAACTTGAGATCCTCCAATCTCAGCCTCCCAGCCTGCTGGGTTACAGTTGTGCACCACAACACCTAGCTTGAAGTTCTTAAAAACAGTGAGCAACATAAGATATGGTGGCTCCATCCCTACCCTCAGGTTCTTATGAGTGGTCCTGTGAGAGCTTGTGTGTGTGTGTGTGTGTGTGTGTGCTCACACTGGTGTGGTATGTTTGTA
This sequence comes from Dolichotis patagonum, assembly GCA_004027295.1. Classification (NCBI taxonomy): domain Eukaryota; kingdom Metazoa; phylum Chordata; class Mammalia; order Rodentia; family Caviidae; genus Dolichotis; species Dolichotis patagonum. The sequence continues at coordinate 13,582 of PVJX010008149.1, forward strand.
TCTCAGCTGTGCACACAGTGTGTGGTAACAGAAGTGGACATAGGGACATAAGTGGACAGTGGACATAGTGAAAATGGAACTCGGCTTCTGAATTCTTTGCGTGAGCTGTTCACTGGTGTGTCCCAAGAATCCTGGAGTGGTGATTCTGAGTGCCCAACAGGCAGGGGGAGAGGAGGAGAAGAGAGAGGAGGAGGAAGAGGAGGCAAAGGAGGCGGTAGAGGAGGAAGTGGAGGAGGAGGAGAGGAAGAACAGTGGAGAGAAGAGGAGAAATGAGAGAAGAGGGGAAGAGAGGAGAGGATGAGCCTTTCTGTTCCTTCCGTGGTAACAGGCGTTTTTTGTGAGGATTGCTACTTTCTTCTTCCAAAACTGGCCTGATCCTCGTTTCTGAGATTTCACAGAGAAATAGGAACCTAGGGCCAGGCCACACAGGGTGACTCTCCCTGCGAGGAAGGCTGAGAACTGCACCCTTCTCTGAGTGTCCCAGTGAATCCATCTGAAAAGTTAGGCAGTGAGCTCGGCTTCCCCAGCTCTGACATTCCCAGCACACAGTTGGCTGTGACTGCTGTGTGGGTGTTGAAGATCTGTGTGCGTTGGAAAATCGGCTGCAAAACCAAGAGAGCAAACGCAGTTCCGAGTGGTGGGGGTGAGGCTGGGGGCCCTTCTGCTCCCAGGCGGCCGGCTGGGTGGCTCCTTTTCCCCGGGAGCCAGCTCACCTTCTGCTTCTCCGGCAGGAGCATTCGCGGCCTCAGGCTGCTTCCCCGGGATCTATGCGCCTCATCAAGCTCGGTGATTTACCGTGATGGGGCTTGTTTGCTGCTTGGCTCCTGTGATGTGTCCCTGATTATGTGCTGTCCTGCTGGTGCAGTGACAGTGAGAAAGGAGCCCCTTCCCCAGTGTCACCACCCATCAAGACACCCTCTCCCTGCCCCAGATTGATGGTGCTGCAACCGAGACACTGGTGATATAATGCCAACCAATGCATTCACCGTTAGAGCCTTGATTTAGTAATGCCTGTGCCACGGTGACAAATGTCTCATGTGTAATTTTGGTTAGCAGAATATATGCCCCCTAAATTCAATATATTCTTTAACCTCATACAGTTTAATAGAGCCCAGTGTGAATTTGCTTGAGACCTGAAACACCATAACTCAGCCTGCGTTTCACAGCTGACCTCCGGAAACGAGCTAATGGCACACTGGTGCTGTGAATTTCCAAGTATCTCTGTATTAAGCAGTTAGAAATCACAGTCTGCTCTTTTGCGGGTGGGGAGATGAGCCTGCAACACCCCTTGGGCCTCACTGGGTGTGATACGCACGCTGTACTGTCACCCTGATTGGCTTGTGAGCATTGGAGTGGGCGTGTCTGGGTGGATTGTGGAGGCGCGGCCTGGGTTGCCTCGCCCGTCTGGCCCCTGGCCCTTTCCTCCCCAGCGCTGTTGGCTGCTCTGCTTCCTGGGAGACAGGAAGCGCGGAGCGTTTCCTTACCACGCCCTACTGCCGTGATGCGCCTGCCTTGGAGTCAGCCAACGGTGGACGGAAATCCCGGAAACCAGGAGCTAAATAAGCCCCTCCTTTAAGTTGTGGGTATCAGGTGTTGCGTCCAAGTGACAGGAGAGCCAACCACCGGCCGTGGGTAGTCCTCAGATGGATGAAGGGGGACACAGCGGCTGAGAAGCTGGAGCCCACACCGCAGCTCACCTTGGAGCGCCGTCCTGACCAAAGACCTCCATCCTGTGAACTCTTGGACCAATTTTGCTTCACAGCAACCGTGGACTCTCCCAAGGCAGACCGAAAGCTTTTCCAGGACTTCTGAGACCCTTGTGGGTTGCACTGATTTTTTTTTTTTAACTGATCTGTTTTTATTTTTGTTTCCAAACCTTGGCCTTTTGCAAGAGTCTGGTCAAGGAGGAATGACTTGTTGGCCCCTGGACACCAAAGGAGGATTTGTCAGCCTCTAGACCCTAACAGATGTGGAGTTGAAGCGTCACCCTAAGACTGATTGGGACAGCTTCTTGGCCTGTTTTTTCGGTCAGTTGGCAAGGGACATTTTTCTGGAGGAACTGGGTTAAATTCAACACTTTGGATTGTGACAACAGCTGACACATGGCTGACATTTTCTAAATGTTTAATAAATATTAACAATTATCCTAATGATAGGACTCTGCTTGCTGACAGCTGTGCCCTCCTCTCCCGCACACGCCAGCTCCTGCAGAGCCTGGCTTCCATTCCCCCTGCCTTCTCCCTTCTTACCTCAGTGGCCACTGGCGGAACTGGTCCGACTGTGGACAGGTCCCTTCCACATCAACCTTCTCGCAGTCTCAACAATGCCATGAGCTGTGACAGCTGTCTTTGCTGCTGGGACGCCTGCTTTCTCTCTGCAGCACCGGTGGATGGCCGCTGGGACCCAGCTCAGCTGACGGGGCGATGCAGAGTGAGACGCTTGCTCACTGTGGAGCTGGATGAGCGGTTTCCGGCATGTTCCAGTGAAGTGCCAGCACCGAGGACCCCGTGGGCACCAGCCCGGGTCACTGGCAAGGCAGACAAAGCTGGCACTCACCACTGCCTTGATTTGAAGGAGATTGTACACTAGTTTGTGATTAGTAAGCGCTGCATTGATCCTGCCAAAGGACTGGGACTGTTGCGCATTATTTCCCTGCTAAACAGATGTTCTCATCCTGGGACTGAGCCATGGGGGGCTAATATGCAGGGTTTTTTCTTTAAACCCGAGTAGGTAAAGTTTAAGTGGAAATAAGTGCAAAAGTTTTTACCCTTGGGTGATTGCTTGGGAAATAATGTAATGGCTTGCAGATTGTGTATGCTTTTTCCAAATGAGCAATTCCTCATGTGCTCACCTACAAGTGTTTAAGAGAGGCTGCGTGTGGTGTTTCATCCATGTGTTAACGTGATGGGGCCATGGAGTGCCCAGATGTTTGGTCAAACAGTATTCTGGGTGTTCTCGTGACATGGACATTTGAAGACACTGAATACAGCAGACAGCTCTCTCTACCGTGGAATCCCAGCCCAGCCTTGTCCAGTGAAGTTGAAGTCTTGAATAGCACAAAAGCTGACTCTGCTCCAGTAAGAGATGATTGTCCTGCCTGGCACTGTCAAACTGGGATGTTAGCATCTTAGCTTCCTGATGGCCTTTCATTGAGGACATATTCATGTCTTTTCACAGCACTGAAGATTGACCCAGGCCTTGCACTCATTAGGCAGATGCCCTGCCGCTGAGCTATATCCGCAGCCCTGCATGGTGGCATAGACTCTTCCTGCTTTTACGGCAACTTCTGGCCTTCAGACTCAAACTGGGTCATGGGTTTTGCAGATTTGGGAGTTTCCACCCTCCAAAATTTTGTAAGCCATTTCCTTATAGTCTTTCTTCTTTCCTCGTGCATTTATCTATTATTAGCCTGCTTTATCTCCTCACTGGAGAAGTCTGACTGTACACTGTGTAATGTTCTGTCACCTTCAGGAGAAGACAGCAATCACGACCTCCTTTGTGATGGCTGCTACTTGACAAGTTTAGCCTCAGTGTCAGCACCTGGTAGAAGCTATTGTGTTTCTTCTGGCTGCCTTGGTTGAGAAAAAACACCGCCCAAGTGGAAGCAGAGCTAGTGAGTGACATCTGGAGTGGTAGAAGGTGGAGTGTGGACCACACTGTTTGTGCAGCTGTGCAGAGGTGCGGGTGGTGTAGGGCCTCTTCAAGCACTGTGAGCACTGGCATTTGGAAAAGGATCAGACATGTGGCAAATGTGATTTGCATCCTTGCAAAGCCTGGAGCCTGGGTCTGCTTGCAGGAGGCAGGTGTGGGCTCGCAGCACCCACAGAGCTGTGGAGGTGGCCTGCAGTCATGCGAGGTGCCGTCCCGGTGAAGTGAAAAAGGTTTGCTGGGCCTCCCTGAAGTTCTGGGGAGGGACATTTTGGGTTTTTAAGATGACTAAAACAATAGCCCATGAAGGCATGGTCAGTGAAATAATGGGCCCGCAGATAGCTAACATCCTAGTCCTGGGACCTGCGAATGTAGCGAGCTACGTGGCAAGCGGAGCTGGGCTGCTTGGCTTAGCTCAGAAGAGAGAGAACCGTGGGCCACCTGGGTGGGACCAGAGGGTCCCAGGTCCTCACGCATGGGAGGATGCAGAAGACAAGAGCCCAAGTTAGCCCACAGAGGAGGACTCGGCTGGCTGCTGCTGGCTGTGAGGACCGAGGTGCCGTTTGCTGAGACTGAGGGGCACCTGGGAGTGGAAAGGGCGTGGAAGACTCACTCCCTAGAGCCTCCTGCAGGAATGACTGTGGCCCTGCTGGCACTTGAGTGATGCCCGAGGAGGCTCATTTCGGAATTCTTACCTCCAGAAAAAAATGATGAACTTGGGTGACTTTGAAACAAAGGTTTACAACAGGAACTGAGACAGTTTCATTTCCCATTTAGTTGGAATTTTAGGTTTAGTTGCAAAATAGTAAAACTCATGACCTGTGGCAGGTCAAGATTAATGATGACAATTTGAAGAGAAATGGAAACCATGGTTCAAAATGAAACAAGGCAGCCTCATGGTGTGGGTTCAGGCCAGTTCACAGCACCCTATCTCTAACCTTATAGACAATTTCATAGCTGGCTGTGATGTGCATGCCTACAATCCCAGTACTCAGGAGGCTGAGGCAGGAAGATTACTGAGAGTTCAAGGCCACCCTGGACTATGTAGAGAGACCCCGTGTTAAACAAAGAAACAAATACACAACAAAACCCCCCAAAACTTAGTAAGCAATGGAATAAAGTTCACATATTCGGTGTTGAGTATTAAGTAATTCATGAGTCAGCTTGGCAGCTCCTAGCTGGGTCCCTGGAATGTAGCTGTATGATTTGGAGGACAATTGGGACTCAGGACAGAAGGTGTGACACCCCCACGCCCTTGCACCTGGCCTTCTGGACAGTCACCTGGTCAGCAGCTCTGCAGGCCCCGGGAAGGGGCCTCATCTTCCCCTGAGGACAGGGAGGGGGTGTGCAGCGTCTTGCCGCACCGCACTGTGCCGTGTGTGTCAGTGCCGGAATCACCGAGCGTGCGTTACAGAAGCGCGGGCGCTGGCGTGGGCTTCCTACAAAGCCCTGGGAGCGCCGTCGTGCTTTCACCGCAGGCGTCTGAGAGCCAGAGTATGCTGGAACTGGCCCGTGGCTTGCCCTCGGCGCTCTGCCACCCCTCACACCGCTCCCTGCACACACTTGACGCACATCTTTAATCAGATGGAGGCAGAGAGGGGGGAGTTTGCCATCTGAGTGCCAGTTTCTTGGTCACCCAGAGACCTCGTGCAAGGAGGCCTGGTGCCACAGCCATGTCCTCCCCCGTCCTGAGCAGAGTGCGGTGCTTCCTGTGTCCGCTCAGCAGGCAGGTAGCCCGCACTGCTTGCTGGGGACTATGGGTGTCTTTTGCTGACAGTAGGCTGTGTGTGGAGATGGCCTTCCAGAGACCATGGGGCCTCATCAGAAGCAGGACCTCGGCTTCTCCAGCGCGGCATTTTGTCCTGACTGATGGACGGCCTGATTAGAGCCTTTGCCCTCCAGGACTGTGTCCAGTGCCAAGGAGGCTGCTTTTACCCTTCGGTGAAAACATGCAGCAAGATCACTACACAGACTTTGCTGCAACCTGGGATCCAAATGCATCATGGCAACAGGAGAGTTTCAGGTAGTCCACGTTTTGCCAAGTGCCATGGGTCTGAATGATGTGTGTTTTAATCCATTTTGTGTTACTATAGCAAAATACCAAAGGCTGGAAACTTTATAAAGCAAAGAAAACTATGTAGTGCATAGTTTCAGAGGTTAAAATTCAAGATTGTATGTTCTCTGACAAGAGTCCCTTAGCTCTACTGTGTCATAAATCATTAGAGAACCAGGAGTGGAACTGATCACCCGCAGAAGCGAGGTGAACCTGTGAGTGGTCTTGCTTTACAATGCTCGCCTTTCTCAAGAGTTAACCTGAGACTGACAAGACCAGCATTAATCTCCCCCAAGGGCAGCATCCCCAGTGACCCATGACCACCCAGAGCACCCCACCTCTTAGAGGACCTTCCACCTCCCAACCTGCCCATACTGGGAAGCAAATTTCTAGGGCCTTAACCATTGAGAAACTCATTTAAATCATATGCAAACCAGAGCAGTGTGTACCTTTTCAATACTTGGGTGTCCAAGACATACTGGGACAGGAACAAATCAATGTCAATCTGAAACCCAACTCTTCACCCACTGTTGTGTGGAGGTTGTCAAGGAGGTGTTTTTTTTTTCTTTCCACTGTGTCTTGGTTGCACTTGAAAACTCCCAGATGCATGAAAAGGCGTGGAGCTCAGTTGGAAGAGGCAAGGCCTCTCCTCTGGCACTGCTGCAGGGGGAGCTGGCTATTGACCAGACAGTTTCCCCCTGGCCCTTAGTGCACAAGGGCAGGGGTGTCTGCCTTGCCTCACGCACAGAAGCTCTGAAGCTCTAAGGCTGGATTCTGGAAGGCAGTGATTGAGGAGGGTGTAAGGCGTTTGTAGGGGTGGAGATGTGGTAATGAAAATGTTTTGCCCACCTAAGACCTACTGAATGCCTGGCACCTTACATAGGCTGCTGCCTTTCATTTTATTTGCCTTCCTGGGCTAGGTGAGTTTCAGAGGCAGGCAGAATTTTGTTCCAGGGCGCACAATGAATAAATGAATGCTAAGTCGAGATTTCAAGCCAAAGCTCTCTTAGGCCCAGACTCGCGCTCATGGCTCCTACTCCTCTGCTACGGACTGAATTGCATCCACTCCAACTTACACACCAAAGCGCTGCTCTCTCGATGACATCTTATTTGGAAACAGGTCTTTTAAGGTCAGTGAGATCATAAAGTGGGTCCTAATCCAATGTAACTGGTTCTTCTAGAAAGAGGAAGAGAGCACAGCAAAAGGCCAGGTGAGGATACAGCAAGAAAGTGGCTATCTCCAAGCCAGGAAAAGAGGCATCACCAGAAATCACCCTGCTTACACCTTGCACTTATACTCTGGCCCCTAGAACTGTAGGAAAATAAAAATAAATACCTGCCATCTAAGTCATTTAGCGGGTGGTATGTGTTACAGTAGCCTGAGCGGACCAAGGCACCAACACTCTCGACTGAAAGGCTGAGTGATAGGACTGCACGGGTAGGTGGCTTCCTAGTGTGGGCAGGGAGTCAGGATTCTACGGGTTCCCTAAGAATGGCAGATTGACAGATCCTGTCCAAGACCTGCTGAGTCAGGCTCTCTGGGTCAAATTATAAAAAATCTGCACAAGGTATTCAGTGGTACAGTCTGCACCAGCCTTAAGTGTGGAGTGACAGGGCAAGGTCTGGTTCCAGAAGGACCACTGTGGGTAGCCTGAGCCTGACCTAGGGAGTGATGTGATTAGAGGCAGGGACAACAGTGGGGTGCTGATGGGGTCAGAACTTGAAAGGCTGTGGTGGGAACTGGAGAGAGAGAAGTGGTCAGAGGCAAAGATCAGGCAGCTTGGAGTCAGATTCGGTTACAGTTTCACCCCTGCTATCTAATTCTTGAGTGAGTTTACATAAGCTCCTAGGTTTCAGTGTTCTCAACTATAAAGCAAGGACTGAAGCATCTCTCTAATAGGATTGCAGTGAAGAGTAAATGAGGAAAGTGTATTTAAAGGGTGCAGTGCCGGGCCTGCACTGAGGCAGTTCAGTGGGTGGAGGCGTGTGTTACTGCTGCCAGTTAATGCTTTTATTTGATAGTGTGGGTCTTTATCTTTTTCCATTTTGGAGTTGGTCCATGCACTGAAATGCAGGCTACTGATGCAAAGTACATATACTGCCACTCTCCAGGCTCGGCTTCCAGACGGCATAAATACCCCTGCTGAGTTCAGGTCTGGAGGGAGACTCCTCACCTCAGCATTCTAGAAAGCCACTTTAGTCAAGTGGAGCTCTAGAACCAGGGATGTTGCCAGTATTGCACCTTTCACTAGACCCCCTGTGGGCTGCCACTCCTTTGCTTCCAGATCTGTCTGGGCTACAGTGGAGCTGGAAGTCTGCAAACTACTTCTCCCAGACTGACTTTTTAGCTGCCTTCTCAGTTAGTCTGCAAGGGGAGGCCCCCGAGGGGAGCTTGGAAGGCAGAGGTAGAGAGGAACTGTAGTTTCCTTCCTGTATATTTTGCTGTTCCAGCAGCTCTTTCAGGCTTCTGGGCCTCCTCGGGCAGCATCTACAAGGGTGAGAACATTTTCCTGATGTGCTTATTTGTGGTAATGGTTCTAGCGGTAACAGGAGAGACTTGAGGCAGAGTGATTGTGGGCTCTTGGACACTCCATGGGCTCTTGCTTCTCAAGCTCCAGGCGGTGTGATTTCCCATGACCAGCTGTCTAAATCACTGCAGCTCTCCTTTCTGATTTTCCAGCCTCCTACCTCTTTTATGAGTTGTTTGCTATATTAAATGTATGCAGTTTGAAATAGCTAGTCTCTGTTCAATGACTGGATACTGATTGATATAACCACTATAATTCAAGAGCTTTGAAGTTATGATTGGGTGTAAGATGTGATGTTATGACACCTTCTGCTGTAACAACCAGACCCCATAAGGCAAAGACAGATAAGGTAGGATTTACAGGTCTTGTGCATTCCTGTCCAAGCTCCGGGCCAGCAGACGGCTCTTTACCACATGCTCATTCAAGGACCCAAGCTCCTTGCATTGTGTCCCTTCTCTTAGGCACTATTCCCATCTGTGTGGTGAAGTCTAGATCTAGTCCCTTCCACGATCAGGCTTGCTGGTTGGCAAACGAGAATGGGAAGGAACAAGCTCCCTACTGTAAAGGCTTTGGTCTACAAGCGAGCCCACTTTTTCTGCTCCCATGGAGCTGACAGCAAGGGAGGATGCAGTGTGTGGTGCAGCCACCCAGTCATGTCCTGGGCTGTAGTTCTATTATGAAAGTGGAAAGGGAGGGGGAATTTTGGTGGGTTCACGGCTGTGGGGTTTGTGAGTGCGGGTCACTCACAGTATCTTTCCTGTAGGGCTGTGCACAGGGTGGTGCCAAGAACCCTTCAAGAAGGCAGTGCACACTCCACACTACAGCATTTCCTAGTGGGTCCGTTGGCTGTCAAGTGATGTGGGGTCCTGGGGAAGACCCGGATGTGCTCATACCACCTCCTTCCCTCTGACAGTCATCAAGTTCAACATCAGTGCGAGCAGCGAGGTGAGGTCTCCCCTCGTCTGTGTACTCGGAAGCTTGTTAGCAGCTTTTTTAGTTTACAGTTTCAGGCTGCTTTCAAACTGGAGTTTAGGGCAGGGAAATTACATCCTGTGATAGAGCAGATGATGGGCGGTGATGGAGGCTTTCCCCATCCATCACTCGGACGGGCCAGATTCTGAAAGGTGTAATCTGTCATTCCTTTTAAAGGGTGCTTGTTTCTGTGTGGCCTGGAAATTGAGGGAATCTGGCCTCTGGAGCAACTTACAGTAAGTTGTCACATCCCAGGATGGCTGAGGGGCGGTTGCCATGGTAGTAGATCTGTGCATTCTTACTTTCAAAAGGGCTGGGGCTGCCCAGGAAAATGAGGCTCCTCCTTCCTGGAAGGCTAGGGCTTTGTTCACAGCCTGTCTCTCTCCCCTGTGTTCCGAGGAATACATAGGCTGCATTATGCTGCTTCTGTCTTTCATGTTTAATTTGGGTAACAAAAGAGAGGCCCAGGCTGGATGGGAACCATTTCATTTCTTGGCATCTTGGCCAGCGCTTGAACTTGCTTCTCAGGCTGCGATTAGTTTGATCAGGAATATGTGAACAAAGTCAATTTGGTGTTGCTGTTGAGGATCAAATGGCTCTTTTGGATTGGTTTCATTTTTACAACTAACTACAATCCTGCTGCCTAACTAATGTTCTCTCCATATTTCTTCCTCCCTTTCCTCCTCCTCCTCTCTCTGCTCTATCCCTGGCCTCTCTCTCTCCTTCCCTCCCTCTCTCTGTCCCTCTCCCTTTCTCCTGCCCTTCCTTTCCATTTCCTTGCCTTTTTTCCCTTCTTTCTCCTTCCACTCTCTTTCTTTGCTCTCTCTTTTCTTCTTTCCTTTCATAAACACCCAACAAGCACCTCTGATTGGACCCTGCTCTGAATGAGGTTATGGAGATGCATAAATGAGCATAAACTTGAATCTCAAACTGTTACCAAACCAGAGTGTGATAACAGACTTAAAGCGCTACACTAACAGGGAGCCGTAAGTGCTCTGAGGAAAGCAGCTGTTTCTTGGCTGTGGTGGGGGCTCAGAGTGGGAAGGGCCACGAGCAGCCAAGGTGGGTCAGGAGGTGCCCAGGAGCTGAGGCTGCGATGAGGGCCTGGAAAGGAGGGTCTGGGAGGGGAGCACAGGGTGCCCCAGGGGCGGGGAGGGAGTTGCATGGGTTCTGGTGAAGGAGGGTGTGTGAAGAGGCTGGTATGACAGGCTGAGATTCCCAGAAGGCCTAATGGCTTAGTGGACAGCAACTGGACCTGAGCCTCCTGGTACCAGGGAACCACTTCAATTAGAGTGGAGCCAGATTTGTGGCCATACAGAAGGACCTGGAAGGGCTTACACTGGAAGTGCAGGAACCAATTGCATGGGCCTGAGGCCCATGGAGGAGAGGACATGGAAGTCAGGAGTGGCTGGAGGCCAGGAGGAGTGAAGTATATCCCTTCTTGTATTCCTTCATCTGGCAAGAAACATGCTTCTGTGCAGAGCCAGGTTTACACTGGGTTCCCTGATCAGAAATTATGTCACATAACCCTTTCAATACTTGACATGAGCTGAGAAAACTTCTTATGGTAAAGATGAAGAAACTGAGCCTCAGACATAACACACACACACACACACACACACACACACACACGTGAATAGCAGGAAGATGGTGGAACCCAGGTAAAGTTTTCTCCACAAGCCATACAGCTGCGTGGAGAGCGGAATCTTCTACCACACTGTATGCAGTACATGCCTGCTGCACATTTAGGTAAGTGGAAGAAGTGTCCTCTGCTGCTCAGTGTGACAGCGCTGAGTCCCATGGGCCCAGGCTCCTGGTGACCACCCTGGCAGCCTGAGGGTCTCCATCAAAGTCAAAGGTTTCACCCCAGCACCTGCAATCTTGTCAGTCATGGTGGGGAGTGATGGTCAGATCCTTCAAATAAATGCAAGGATGTCTGGTTCCTTTCTTTTTTACCCCAGGGATACCAATTCTGAGAATAAAAATGTTTCTGGTGCCAGAAAGTCTTAAAGAGTGAAGCTAACTTGAAAGTTGCAGGAGTTTGGAGAGATCTGGGTACAGGTATAGTGAGGTACTGGTTTGTTCTGTTCCGATATGTCTAGTATTGATTTTCACTTTACCACAATCATCAAGGGTGGGTTTAAAACTCCTATGTCACAGACAATACCAAGGGGAATGGAAGCCCAGTATCACCAGCTGTAAGTGACGGTGCTGAGACTCAGGGCCTCTGAGCACAGGGCACCAGGCTCGGGGCTGACACCGAGTGCCCACCCAGTCCTCTGCAGCTTTTCTGAAGGCTTCTTCGAGCTTGGCTTCCTGAAGTGCCTCTGGTCTGGGGCCAGCTCAGCACCTGTCCTGAAGGTATGCATCTTTCATGGCTTTCTCTGTGCTGTCTGGAGTTCCATTCTTCACCTCAGATGCCAGCTCTGTGAGGTCCAGGGCGGCCAGGTCTGCTGGCCATCTCCTGCACATTCTAGCAAAGTCTGTCCCTTGCAGCAGGTAGCAATAAGGATGACATCAGCTGGAGCTGGAGATGTCCGGCACAATGCCAGAAAGGAGAGGGGTGGGAGAGTCTGAGTTTACGAATAAACTCACACCTGTGCTTTGGTTGCACACACCTGTGTGCTTTGGTTGTATAACACTGGGCACCAGTGGCCTAAGACTTCCTTGTCAGTCAGCTAATTGGGAAGCATTGAGCCTGAAGCTCTTCTAGTAATCCTTGCCCAAGTCCTAAGCCTCCCCCCTTGAAAGGCATCCAGTGTGAGCTGAGCCCACCCCTGGGCTCCACTGTGTGTACTTTTTACAGGGAGTGGGGTTAGTCTTTTCTAACTCCCAGAACAACTCAGTGGCAAAGATACTCCCCAAATTTCAACAGGTTGGCAGTGCATTTTTAAAAATTGAAGCACCTTTTTTCTCATTTCTAGCCCCCATCTGACAAAGATCTGCAGCCGTGTTACCTGTCTGCATGTCAGATTCTGCAGTCCCATCTCCCACGCGAGCTAAAAGACTTACTGCTCTGAACTCATTTAAAAGGCTGACTTTAGAAATTTTCTGGTGAACAGGTCCTGTTGAAACTAATCCACAGGTCAGGACATACTTGGTAACTTGAAATAAACTATCTCATCATTTTCAATGAGAATAATTTATTGAAATATTTACATGTTCAGATCTACCTCTCTTTATTATTCTGATTCTGTAGCTTCACCTTTGAAGACTCTGGCCCGAATGTGTCCCAGGTCTTCTTTCTTAACATTTAAGGATCTCTTTTCAAAAATAACACTTCCATTCTATTCAGAGAACTCCTTTTAACAATTCCTTTAAAGTTGGACTCTTGGTGCAAATATTTCTTTTACTCTTCTTTGTCTGAGACTACATCGATTTCCTCTTTATTGTGGATAATTTCTCTGAGTGTGGAATGCTTTCTTTTTTCCCCTTTCAGCACTTGACAAATGTTGTGCTACTTCCTGCATAGTCTCTGTTGAGAAATCTGCTGGTATTTGAACTATTTTTCCTTTTAGATAAATTTAATTGGTCTCATGCTGCTTTTACCATTCTTTGTCTTCAGTATCTAGAAATTTGACTATGATACTTTGGGGTAGATTATTTGGTTTTCTCTTGTTAGAAATTCTTTCAACTTCTTGAATTTTGTCTTTGACCACATTTGGGATATTTTCAGCCTTTATTTCTTCAAGTAATGTTTTAGGTAGCTGTGTGTCAGACAGTCTCCAGTGCATCCAGGGTGGGTGGGGGGCGGTGAGTGCTGGGTGGGGACTCAAGCAAGCCTGGGGTCCCAGGTGTGGACTCACAGGAGACCGGATGAGTTCTCTCTGTCAGATGAATGTTCTAACTGTTACGGGACAAACTTGAGGTGCCTGGCAGTGACTCAGCTGAACCCAGGGCCCAAGACTGATGACTCCAGATACAAGCAGCATTTACTCGTTTATCCTCTCACAGTCTGAGCTGGGATGATTGGGAAGGGAGAATCTCTCACCACTATGTGAGCCAGCAAAAAAGTTGCAGGGCTGCAATATCCTTGGTGTTTGGAAGAAGACGATGAGATGAAGGGGCCCATAAACCCCAAGTCCTGTGAGGTTAGATTCTGCCCCGTTTTCTGGTTTCCTCCAGCTATTTGGGAAGTTCTGAGGAGGACTAGTCCCAGAGTAGGGTGTGAGGGGACCCTGCAGACCAGTGCCATTGGACTGACTCCCCTCCTTTTAACTCTATGTGTATGTTCTGTTTGACCTACAAGTATCTTCTTTCAGTTATTTTTCTGTGCTGGAGTTCGTGTCCCCGCTCTGCTGGTAGTGCCCCGTGTTTTTAGCTGAGCTCCTCTGAGCATCTCAGATGTGACTCCTCCTCTCTTTGGTCGCATTGGATCCTTTTGTCTCCCGTAATTTTTCTTTTCTTCATCTCTATATAGAATGCTTTCCCCACTCTGTATCTGCCCTCAGAATTTTCTTTCTTGTGTATGGTTGTCAACATTTTAAATATGAGACACTCAGATTTTAGGAAGTAACTGTATTTATTCTGTTTGGTGTTTCTGGGAAATTTGGGTATGTAGCTTAGTGTCTGTTATTAACTTTGAAAACCCTTGACTACTGTCTCTTCAAATATTTTTTTTTGCCCTGTGTCTCTTTTTCCTCCTTCTGGCATTTCACATATATCCAAATAAACTGTTTTATGTGGTACCATGGCCCCCACCATGTTTTTATGTTTTTGTTTGTTTCATTTATGTTGCCCTATCATCAAGTTGCTGATTCTTTCAGCAGCTTCATTGATTATATCATTGAATACATGGAAGTATTTTCAAATTTGTTTTGTGTTTTTTATTTTTATCATTTTCATTTGATTGTTTTTTTCTTTCATTTCCGTATCTTTTTTGAAGTTCCCCATCAGATCAGGCATACTGTCTACCTTTTCCTCTTGAGATTTTAACATATAAATTAGCTTTAAATTTACTTGTGTCATGTGGAATTCTGGACTTATCAATAGTTAATTTCTCCTTCTTTCTATGTGCATCATGTACTTTTTTTGGTTGGAAGCCAGATGTGCTTTTAAAGGGACCTGAAAACAGATGTATATATGGTAATGTCTGGAAGTGGATATACTTACTCTATTTCCTTTGGTAAGGCTTTAGTTTAAGAGTTCAAGTTAATCTGCTCACAAGTTGAGCTGTGTTTGATTTTTGTGATTGCTATGATCACCTTCAGGATGAAAACCAAAGCTACATCATTAGTGCACAATCAACCTTTAGCAGTTCATTAAATATTTTGGCTAAATTCTCATTCTTTTGCATGGCATTCACTGTCAGGAAGTGCTGTGTCCCATGTCCCCTTGTGTGTGCTTGATTTTTCTTTAAATTTGTTCTGAAACCTCAACTTTCTGTTTTATTGAAGAAAAGTTGTGGTTTCGCTAATTACCTAGAATTCTTTTTCTGCAAACAGAGAGCAATATTCTGCCCATGTACCAGGCTTGTTTTAAAGCTTTGACCTCTCACTTGTAGCTTCCTGAGTCTCACACAAACCAGCTAATCTCTGTGACAGTGACAGCAACGTGATGGTGGCACCTTTTAGAACTTTCCATGATATGAACAGTTTGTTGTGCCTGCGTGTCATGGGTTTGCACCACTGCTCTATGATACGATTTTTCTGATGAATTGAAGGCAAATAGAAATGCTTAGGGTTGTTGCTTAGGATTAAATTAAACTTTAAAAATCTATGTTCCCACAGTACCTTCCACAAAAGAGCACAGTTTAATTCTCTTGTGCTTCGATACCAAATGTAGTGGCTCGAAGGTGTTTTTACGCATGTGATTTCTTTTAAATGATGTGAATGCTAATCTACCAGTACGATGTAACTTGGTCATCATCAAAGAATAGGCATCACCCTCATGTATATGGAGATATTTTTAGAAAACTGAAATCTGTCATTGAGTTGGAAGTGATATGGTCACTCCTCTGGCCCATTCCCTCCTGATGACCTGTCCAGCATCTCCCGATTGTCCTTTGCTGAATGATGTGCTGTCCACTGAGTCCTCCCTTCCTTTCCAGGCAGCTGTGAGAGATGATGTGGATTTTCTCCCCTGGATGAAGGCCAACTCTTGCTTTGCAATTCTTATGTTAACTCTTAGAATAGGACTTGCTCCTCTGAGTCCTTAGCCCACGCCACACTGAAGATGGCTCTAACGTCCCCTCAGAATCTTCCCAACACAGGGCAGAAACTCTCTTTTCACTTTCCTTTGTGTGGCAGACATCCCGGCCCAGTCACGTACCACCGGTCTTTGCTCACACCCCTTCCAGGTGGGGTTCGGTGTTGTAGGTGGGGACAGTTTGTGCCGAGACTACCAACACCAGGCATCTCTTGTGCCAGACATGAACTTTCCTGGATGCAACCCAGGCTTGCCTCACTCTTTTAGGAACCAATATTTCTGCTGCTGTCTTGAATGAAATCCCTGCATGTGTACACAATGCTGGTAAACTGTATCTTCCTAATCTCTTTTTTAAGGATTTGGATTTTAGCCCCTAGGACCACAGATGGTATTATCCTTACTGAGTGATCTCTGAACTAGATTCAGGCTATTTCTCTCACACATAGCAATCATTTTGCGATCTTGATTCTGCCTTCTGCCACCTGCTTCCTTCCCTTACTTTGTTCTTTCCTCAACAAAAGTAAGGTGAAGAGGGGCATAGCGGTATGGCTTTGGGTTCTTTCAATCACTGTGTGTACGGCAGGCACCTCAAGGCTTCCGTGTCTGAAAGCCCGGCTCTTGTTAGCCCACGTGAACACAGACAGCCTTTTGGTTTGCATTCCTGCCATCTTATTCGCCTTGTGTTGCTGGGGTGACCAGCACTGTCACCCCACCAGAGAGCTGGTGCTCTCCAGGCACTGTCTTTGTGTTCCCCCAAGCTCCAGTCTTGCAAAGAGTGGAGGGACTTGGTTAAAGGGCACCTGTGCTCAGACTTTGTCCAAGTTGTCTTTGTGCCTCTATGGAACAGTGCAGCTGACTTTTAGCCTCTTTGAATTCATTCATCTCCAGGGTTCCAAATTCTGTCTTGTGCGTAAATGACACTTTCTTTCCTTTCTCCTTCCGTACAACATATTCCAGCCACAGCTCATATCATATTTCACTGCTGCATATTTCTTAAAAGCATGACTTCATACATGTTCCGCATGACTTCCACCAAGTCCTAGTGATTCACAAGCGATGAGGCAAACAGGATGGAGCCCGGGGCTGCTCATGCGTCTACAGTTAGGTATTCTCCATCACACGTGGAGGCAGTCAGCTCTCTGATGTCTCCTGACTCATCTTAGGCTTTCCTTTTATTGTTTGCCTCCTGAAGATAATTTTCCTTGAGTGTCAAGACACGAATAAAGTACAAATTAGAAAATTCAGTTCATCCATCGATATTAGAGCCTTAGCCCCAAACTTCAGTGTTGACTTTCTCGACCTTCTCTGTTGTGAATGTTCTCATCATAAAACCTGCTCTCTTGGCTTAGATATTTAAACTTATTTAACCCATACCTGATTTGGAATTCACTTTTTCCTGCTTTCTGGACTCAAGACTATTCTTTTATCCATGCAAGAAGAACAAAATTCACTTTTTCCCCGCTTTTTTGGTACCAGCAATTGAGCCCAGGGCCTTACACTTGCTGAGCAGGTGCTGCACCACTGAGTTACATCCCCAGCCCCAAGGAGAACCAAACTGGAGGCAGTATAAAGTGACGTAACAGTTTTCTAAGAGGAGATAGACCCGAGATCAGTTTCTAACAAAAAGCTGAAGGATCTTAATTTATTTTGCAATCAAGGAAGGAAGTAGGAGTTGTCATGTAGCTGGGGAGACAGAGTGTAGCATAGGAGATGCTGAGAGGAAGGAGTTCCTTGGGGTGACAGCTATCGACCTCATCTTCAGTGGTCCTGGATGAGGTCATGTCTTTTGGTTCCCACTTTTCCCTTTAAACTGCACATCTGTCTAGACTCACAGCATCCTTTGTCAGCTCATTTTGGAGGTATATATGTGCATGTGGGAGATTCAAGAATTATCTGTTGAGCACCAACCGTACACCAGGATCTTGCAAAGCACTGGGCGTTGAAGAGATGAGTATTCCCTGCTTCAAGCAGCTTGGAGCCCTGTGGGGAAAGATGGATCCTTAACCCTTGGTGATTATACAATGTCATGGCCATAGGTAAGTGGAGCAGGGCCACATGCACAACAGGCAAATCCAAGACTGTGTCTTCTAACCCTGTGAATAGGGAATTGTTATAGTTTATGTCTAGATGTCCCCCCAAAGCCTTGTGTGTTTGGAGGTGGCATTTTTTGGAGGTGACTGGATCACTGGGGTGTGATACTCATCAATGGATTTGTCCACTGATGATTTTAACAGCTGGTTGTTATTTGGAGGTGAAACCTGGTCAGAGGAGGTGGCCCCTGGATCTGGAGGTGGCTTCTGGGTCATAGCCCAGAAAGTCTGTGTCTCTCCTCCTCACTTGATCTCTCTCTGCTTCCTGCCTGTGATGCCATGTGCTGTTTCTCCTCTGTTATGATGCCCTGCCTTGGAGTCAGCTGACTATGGACTGAAACTTCTACAGACTGTGATCCAAACTAATCCCTCCTCCTTATAGTTGTGGATATCAGCTATTGTGTTTCAGTGATGAGAAAGTGTCTAAGACAGAAAGGTTCCAACTGGATCCTGGCATGGACATGAGGCAATTCTGCACATAGAGAGGTAGATGTTCTCCCTGAAGCCACTCTGACATCTGTCTCCTTATCTTCACCCTGACATGCATGTCTGAATTCTCTGTGTTTAACATCTCTCAGCTTACATCTCTCAGCTTAAACTATTCAGTGGGAGGTGCAGGCAAGTGTGGACGGGAATGGGGCAGAGGGTCTTTTCAATACTGCTTGTTGCCATGGTATCTGGCAATTCCCACAATGTTCATAGTGCAATCATCCCACCTGCAGGTCTCTGGTTTGAAGAAACAATAGCACATGGCACGGGTGGCAAGGTCAGGAATGTTCTCCGCCACAATGCTGAGCATGGTAGCAGAATTCAGTGCATCAGCACTAAGGAAATAAGAGGGAGCTACACATACAGTAGAATGCTGCAGAGCATAGAAAGCAGACTCACACTTACCAACCTCAATGAATGTTTTACATTATAAATAGAGAAAATTCCATGTTCTGGGGAGATGCAGTCATTTACATAAAGAGGAAACTCACCAAAGTGATAATTTGAGGATGAATAGATGTGTAGTTCGTGTACCAGTGCATGCATGACAGTGGTAGGCAGCTCTGGTAGTGGTTACCTTTGAAGCCAGAGAAGAGGTAGAGGGTTGAGGAGGGACAGCTCAGTGATGTCTGATTCCTTAAAATGGGCAGGGACCCTTGCTCCCCACTCTATGCACGCCTCTGGTCAGTGACCTTTCTCTCTCCTTCCCATTATAGCTGAGCATCTCCACCACAGAGCCTAGACTTTCTGTCGCCCAGTTCTCAAATCTCACGCATTCCACAGCTCGCTTTCATCTGCTCTATAACGGCACAGAAACAGCTGTTTCCAGGGCTCCTGGTGACTCAGATACATGTGAGCACACACACACACACACACACACACACACACAGCACCAAGCCGAGAGAACATGGGTGAATGTGTCATCCAATTGCAGCAAATCCTATCCGCTCCCTCCATCCTTACCTCAGCCCTGCTGGCAGGTGTCCCCGCTCAGCCCCTCTGTGACGTGGTCTGCACTTCCCCCACCTCCCCCGGTGGTGCCTCAGTGGTGAGGTCAGCTGGCCTGTCCAGGCGAGGCCCCACCACCTCCCACCCTGTGACTGCACTGTGACCTGGACCTGCTTCCTCACCAGGGGCCTGTGGGGTTACAAGGCCTGACACATGGGCCAAACTCTGGGACAGAGAGGTGCAGCCATGGGCACCCAGACTGTCCTTGGGCTTCTGCAGCACGCCCGTGGCTCTGCCTGTCGTGTCCTCCCCAGTAGGGATACAAGGCTTCGCCATGGATGCGCACTGGCTCCTGCCCCGCAAGCTCCTCTCCCCGGTTCGCAGTGCACAGCTGGCGGTCAGTCCCAAAGCTGCCCAGGCACCTGCCACCCTCGTACGCCACCCTCTGCTTCCTCCAGGGCCTTTATTTAAGTGCGTCTTCCGGTCCTCCTGGGTGGGCTCTTTTTTGTTGTTGCTAGTTTTTTTTATCATATTAAAAATTTAATAATCAAGTTTATTGGTACAATTTAGATGCGCATAATGATCACACTTATCATAGGGAATTTGTGTCTGTACGTGATATATCTTAGTTTCTTTTTTCTTCATTCCTCTCCCATTTCTTCAATCCCTCTTCCCCTCCTTATTTACAAAGCTTCATTTCTCATTTTTTTCCAAAGACTGCTTTGAAAGTTCTTGTACAGAACAAAAAGTCCAGGTGAAGAACATTACATGCAAAGGGAAGGACGTTGTGATGGGTTTGAAGAGTGAGCAATGTCGAGGGCCGGTCAGATGGGAAAGCCAAGGTGGACGGAAGGGAGCAGCGGGGTCACTGGGGTGAGGGTGGGAGGTCCTGGCAGAAGGGCATCCTGGGGGTCCCCAAGGAGGAAGAGTCCAAGAGGGAGGTTGGACCCTCACCCCAGCCCATACCCACAGAACGCACAGGCAAGGATGGCCTGCCTTACCTGTGGTTAGCTGCTCTTTTTCCTCCCTTGCCTCCTAGGTTTTCAAGATGCGACAAAGCAAGGTGTCCTGAGAGTGGCTCGTGTGGGAAGGAGCTGAGGGCGACCTCTGTCCAGCAGCCAGCAAGAAACAGAGGCCCTCCCCCCACAGCCAGGAAGCCTGAGTCTGAGGAGCGAGCCCAGACCCTCGCCTAGGGAAGCTGTGAGGTTGTGTGAACGCTGCCTTCAGCGCCGGTGCGGGGTCGTTAGTTATGCAGCAGTAGAGAAGGACACAGACATTAGGGTTTTTTCATGGTGTAGCTAAAATAATACGCCCATGGCCAAATGCCAACGAGACAGTAGGAACCATTCTATGGGTTCCACTGGTGCCCCAAAGCTGATTTGTAGCTTTGTTCAGCATCTTCCTACCTAAAGTGACACCATATGTGTTGGCTGGTATTTTCCAAAGGTGGCTTCCTTGAGTCACACCAGAATGCCCGACCTGACAGTGCAGGGAGGGGCCTCTGTTCCCTCCTGTTGACTCTGGTGGGCCTGGGGCCAGGCAGAAGTGGAGCCCTTTGCCTTCTGGGCTTGGATCACATGGCAACTGCTTTTGCCTTGTCTTACTGGGATGCTCACTGGGGGACCCAGCGACCTTGTTATGAGGCAGCCAAGCCATCACATGGGCGGTCCCAGCTGCAGGCCCTGCTGGTGGCCACCAATGTGGGAGGGTGCACAACTTCAGGAAGTTCCCAGCCTCAGCCTCGGTCAGCCTCGCCCTGGCTGACCCTAAGTAGTATAGAAGTAAGCTGCACCTGTGGGAGAGCAAAATGCCATCATGACTTTATCCATTAAGGTTTGGGCGGTTGCTTATGCAGCAGTGGATGTGCTGAACTGTCTGTGTGTCTGCGTGTATCTGTGTGTCCAAAGTGGGAACACTGGCCGCCTGACTCCCGAGAGAGCAGGTGGGCTGAGTCCTTGGATGATGAAACCACAGGGTGAGGAATGCTACTGCCACTGGCCCTTGAGGAGCCCCAGCCTCCTGGGCTGCATCACTGACCTGTATGATGCTGCCTCAGGTGAAGGGAGGGCTGGGCCAGGACGCAGCCACCCAGGGATGGTGCTATCTGCGTCTGTTTCAGCAGACTCTCTTTAGATTTGTTTAGAAGCCAGGCTGGGCCCCTGGGGCAGTGGGGCAGTGGGAGACAGGCTGGCCTGCACAGCTCTTCTCACTCTTGGCAGTGCTGTTCCCGAGCCATGCTGTTCTGGCTCCAGCTCAGTGGAGCAGGCCTGCGGTAGCCTGCAGCAAACCCCAGCCCTGCTGGGTCAGCTGTTGGAGCATGCGCGTGGTGGCTGTGGTAGCCTCCTTGGTCTCACCCCTGCTCCAGAGGCCTGCTAAAGTCTTCCCTCCAGGCCCCGATGCGCGTCCCCTGAGACTGGCCCTGGAAATGCAGCCTGCCTGTCTTCGATGTCCAGGGATGTTTCTGAGTCTGCTCTGCACTAGCACCTCTGACAACTTGCCCCTGTTCTGGCCTCAGATTCTGCTTCTTGAGACTCCACACAGTGCCCTACAGTGACCACTTGCTGTCCTTTGACTTTCAACACAGTGCAGGGACAGGGAACCAGCAGTGAACAGAAAAGAGAGCACACATATTTTAAAGAAATGGCAGAAAACTGAGCAGCCATCCACAATGGAAATTATAAAGGAGTGCCATGACAGAAGAGCAGGCCACTCAGAGAAGGGGGACTTAATGAAACTCAAAGTGGTACATCTTGGAGAAATAACATAATCTACTTTCAGATAACACATGGTGGGTGGTGACTGAAGACTTCTACAATGAGGAGGAAAGGCCTGGATGAATACGCAAGACAGTGGTTGCACCCCAGTCAGTGTATGAGGCCAAACTCATCTTAAAGAAACAAATCTGCTACAAGACACTCATTCATTCGTTATTCATTCCACAAACCGTCACTGAGCACCTCCACGTGAAAATACCCCACTAGTCACTGCGGTACGAGGGTAAATAAATGCACCCTGGATTCTGCCTTCGTAGAGATGTCCTCTAGAGAGTACCAGTTGTGAAAGATTTAACAAATAACAGCTTACTCAGATGCTGAGCATTGTTAGGAGAGGAAAAATCGGGCTTGGGCTTGACTGAGATTTCTGTGAGCAGGGGGCACTGTAATGATTCCCTGATTGTGTCAATTTGAGAAGTTTAGAAGTTAATTAAATTGGGTCATGAGTTCTGCACCCTAGGGTGTAGAAGAGCTGCCCTAGGGTGGCTGCTCCCCTGCATGGAACAAAGGAGAAATGAGGAGGGATGAATCTGCTTCCGATCTTCTGAGGAGCTCCAGTCTTCGCCTTCAGCTTGGAGGCGTCTCCTGGCTCCTAGCACAGCCTCTTTTGCTTCTGTCTTGGGTCCTTCAGTCTTCTGGTGTAGACCTTCTGCCTTCCATCACAGACCCTTCAGCCTCCTGATACGGACTTGCACAGGACACTGCAGTGAGCTCCAGACCTCGGGCTGGACTCTTCAGCTTCTAGCGTGCAGACAGCCTCTGTACACTTCCCCATCTGACTCTGTGGCTGACCATCGTAAGCCAATCTTGTCACTTCTTACACATTTGAATATCTTGTGTTATTTTTGTTTCTCTAGTAAACTCTGACTGACACCTGCACTGAGGCAGAAGCCAGGGGGAGTTGCCAGTGCTGCTGTTTCCATGGCATCCAGGCGGCCCATCTGATGCCCCTTCACCATGCCATCTTCACCTCCTGAGTGAGTATGAAACCCTGGTTTTCAGGGCTTTCAATAGCAGGCAAGAGAAATGGGCTGGCTGTCGAGGCAGGAAGGGATTGATTTCACATTGGGGAGCTTTCCGCATGGCCAGGAGAGTGAGGGACCCAGGCGTGGTGGTAGTGGTAGGAGGAGGCAGGTGTGCCAGGATCACAGCAGGGCACACCACAGAGCAGCCCAGAGAAGGCCCTGGGTGCTGTTCTTGTCCCTGGGGGAAACAGACTGTGCTTACTGACACCGAGTCTGCGTGTGGTTCTGATGGGCAGCAGCGCCGCCCTCCGTGAGTCGAGCGTCTCTAAATGTCTGGTCCTGCACCTGGAAGCTCACTTGCTCCCCCAGCCAGTCGACGAGGTAGAGTTAATTGCTGTGAGCAACCACTGTCCCTAATTGGCACATCTTCAGTCCACCTAAATTTGTGGCTGAGCGGAGGTGGGAGCAGTTGCTCATGGCTGTGGGCAGGAGAAGGAGAGCGTGGTGGGCCTGAGGAGGGCAGGGGCCTGTGTGTCTAATTTTGCATTTTAAGATACACATTGCATATATTTGAATGCAGAATTAGTTCACCTATTAAGTTAAAACCATTTTACCACATCAGAGCTATTCACTGGTTATGTGGTAAGGAAAGCTTTCCCATGCTGGAAAGTCAACATGTCCGGAGGGCAGTTTGACAATGCTTACCCAGGCTTTGGAAATAAAGCCCTTGGCTTCAAGTTTCTCTGCATGGGAAAATAGCCTAAGGGTATAATTAGGGATGAGAACACACATTTAACATTAAAAATACAGGGCTAACTGCAAATGCGTTGAGAAGGTGGCCTCCATTAGTTATCAGGCAGGAGGTGGAAAAGTAGGTCGAACTGGCTTCCGGCCCCTTCTAGGGTAGGAGGGCTTCAGAAATGCTCAATACAGGGATCTGACAAAGCTCCAACAGCTCTTTATAGGCCTGTGCTTCTCCATGTTGCTTTTTGCATGTTGCCTGTGATTAAAAGTAGTATCTCTTCTCATGGCTAAAAGTGGTTCCCAAGGTTCACACCTGGCACTGTGGACAATCTGTGTCCCCTCATTCTAAGAAGCTCCAGCCACTCTCTGATTAGATGGGCAGAGTCAAATGATCACCGAACCTGCCCTGGCCAGAAGGCTGCCCTCCACTGGCTCAGCCCTGGGCTGTGAGCTCTCCCTGCTGGCCAAGACGAAGCCTCATGGAGAGAGATGTGATTTCCAATCAAAATTGGGGCTCCTAAGAAAGGGAGAGAGACTGCAGGAGATGAAACGAAGATGTAAAAGACAGGCAAAAACTAGCCTTGAGGTTTTGTGATAGAAATCGCTTGATGAGTTGATTGACTTTGTAGTTCTCAGTATAGTCAGAGAAATAATGATGATGTGGTGATTAACTCTGCAGGCCCTGGCAAGAGGCCATCTGCCTCCCCAGACCTGAGCCCATATAACTGTGTTGAGTTCGAGGCTGAGGGAGAGGTTTCCCTACGGCCCCGGATGCTGCAGCCCCTGTTAAGACTGGGAAGGGAGCAAGGCTCAGCCTCACCTGGAGGGCATGGTGGGGAAGAGCAGAGAAGCAGAGACAGAGGAGCTTGGGTCCGCCCTGCTGCCGCTGCCCTTCCAGAGCTTCCTGGTACCAGAGACCAGGTGTTCATTATTTCAGCCTGTTTCAACTACGTTTCCTGTGAGCTGAAGCTGATGTGACTACACATTAATTTGGGGTCTACCACTTTTAATACACTTGACAACAAGATTGGCCTGACGGAGAAGAGAGACTCTTCCGTCAGCCTGAGGGCTTCCTAGGGATGGCGGTGTGTGTGTGTGTGTGTGTGTGTGTGTGTGTGTGTGACACACACTGTGAAGAGGGAGCTGGGGACTGAATCAAGCACAGGCCAGGGTGTGACATCCGCTCATTCTGGGGCTGGCAGGAAAATTTCGGAACCTCGTCCCCTCATCTAAATTTCTAAAACGAAGACTTTGAAAAAAGAATGTAAGCTGAATATAATCTGAGCTCTAATGGTTTTATTTGGTGCAAACCAAGCGACATGCATCTGACCTGGAATGCAGAGCTCAGGGCCCTGCCTCTGAGCCACACAGATCGGATCCATTACCAAGTGTCAGGAGAAGCAGCTGCAGAGAAGACTGTAGGCTGGGCGGTGCTGCTCGGGTGGGACAGCCCCACAGGCCGGGCGCAGCTGCTGGTCCCACACCCGCACGCCCCGCAGCACAGGTGCGTGCTCCTCTGCTCACCTCTTCATCTCCAGGGGCGGCTTCTTGCACCAGCAAAGGTGTATTCTGGGGTGTGTACAGGCCTCAAGGATTCCTTGGGCCAGAAGGTGGCTGCCAGGGGGTGGGTGGTGCTGAGCTCTGCAGAGCACCTGCCCCAGAGGCAGGCTTCCATGCCAGGGAGAGCCCCAGGCTTCTCCCTGCCCTCCCTGCCCTCCCTGTGCCACAGGGAGCCTCGCCTGACACCCCTGCCCATCAGCTCCCTGTGCGCAAAGCAATGTGTAGACCTAGACGGGCTCACCAGGATGAATGGGGTTTACATTTCAATCTGACCATAAAACCGCACATTAGGAAGGTATCTAATCAATTAGTTCTAATTAATTATGAACAGAATGTGTCTCCAGCTGTGGGATGTGGTTTGTTTCCCACTGGCCATAATTAGAAAAGTTTAGTGACCCTATAAAAATAAAAATGTCTACGTGCAAGGAAACTGTGGGTCAGAGAGTTGGAAAAAGCAAGTGGTTAAAATTAGTGTTAAAGAGCAGCTAAAATGCTATAACCACTTCCCATAGACACAGAAACAACTTCCTCGATGGGCTGAATGTGGCTCCAGGACGGTGACATGGGTGTGCTGAGCCTTCTTTCTGAGGCCCACCTTCCCTGCTCGTCACCTCTACCCAGAGTGCCTCTGAGGGCCTGGGGTGGGGTTGGGCGGGCACCCCAGGACTGTGCACCCCAGATGGCTCTGACCACCGTGCAGCTGCACCCCTGGGGAAGTACTGTCGCCCAGTCTCTGGGTCAGAGGCATGCCTGGACAAGAAAGCCTGCCCTCTGCTAGCGGAGTGTTGGGTCTCTGTGGGAATGTCATGCAGGAACTTGTCACTCCTTCCATGGCCTTTGTGTGAGTCACTAGAGTGACTTTCATGTCACTAGAGTGAAATACGTGAGCTACTCATCAAAAGTGTCTGCTGCGGGGTTTCCTGCCCAGGTTCAGAGGGGTACATGGCTCCGGGTTATGGAGGGTGTGCTGGCGGTGTAATCAGAGCCACATGGAGCACCCTGCTCACATCAGGGTGTGGCCAGGGCCCCACAAACCCTCTGAAGGCCTGCCCCAGTGACCTGAGGACTTTCAGCAGGCTGGCCTCCTGCAGGGCTCTCTGCTGCAGACAACCCACCCCGGGGGACCAAGCCTCTCTCACCTTGCCTTTGGGGACATTCAAGGTCCAGACTTGGCAGCCTCCTTGTCTGTGGGTAGAAAAGCAACTTCTTTTCTACTGGGCTTTTTCTTGGGCAGATGAAATGTGACCCACGTCCATGATGAGCAATCAGAGTGGGGCACTGGAAGGCCCTGGGGAAGGAGATAGCAGCTTAGTGGATGTGTTCGGGGGCTGGAGGGAAATGAGTCAGCAAGTCCTGCTGCTCTGTAGCCCGGTGACCTAGGGAAGCCTGCCCCAGACTCAGTCTGCCCATCTGTGCAGCAGGGCAGGCGTTGGCATCAAAGACAGGGAGTGGTGCGGTGCAGCAGAGCACCTGGCAGGGCATGTGTGGGCACACAGCAAGGGGGAGACTTCGGTGTGGTTTCCAGGACAGATCAGAGCCAGACATTGCTTTCTACACTTGGCAGAGAATCTGTTCTCATTGGGAGGGTTTCTTTTTTCCTTGGGGCCACACTCACTGCTGGTAGAGAAGGGGCTGAGGTCGTCCGGCAGCCTGAGGGTGGGGCCCTGCTGGAGAGCTCTGTGTTTACAGGGACCCCAGTGAATGCGCCAGCAGAGTCCAGGGTTCTATGAGAGGACCCTGGGCAGGGCCAGGCCCACCCAGCCTTGGGGAGGTCAGCTGGGACCCTAGGATGTGGGTGTCCCAGGTAGCAGAACCCTGTGATGCAGTTCGACCCTTCGGTCAGTCCCACTGCTGGCACTGTCTCAGGTCTTCTTGTTCCGTGAATGTGGACCCAAAACCGGATCCGCCCAGAACAGCCTGCTGTCCCCAATCATTCTTCTGTTACCTTAGAAAGCCTCACGTTTAAGGTGGGCCAGCAGTGCAAGCCTGTGAATGCAGCATTTTGGAGGCTGAGGCAGAAGGATTGTAAGTTTGAGTCCAGTCTGCATAGTTTAGTGAGATCTCATCTCAAAATAATAAAATAAAATAAATAAAATAAAATAAAATAAATAAAATAAAATAAAATAAAATAAAATAAAATAAAATAAAATAAAATAAGCCTGGGGATATAGCTCAGTGCAAAGGCCCTTGTTTAGATCCTCAGTAACGTTACCCCCAACCCCTGGGAAGAAAGTTTTATATTTAGTGTTGCATTAAAGAAATCCATCACCAAACTGCCCCTGGAGGTGATTATTAACAGACGATGTTAGCAATAAGAGTGACAAAGCGTTCTCTGGTCACGTGAGTCTGGGAGAGTCTTAGGAAACTCTTACCCATAGAAACTCTGCCAGGTCCTGTTGAATTGGCTCAGTCTGGTGTGGCCCCTGCTCTGTGAGGCAGAGGGTGTCTGGACACTGAGACCTGCAGCCCCTCCCCAGGGGTGTCTGAGCCAGACCTGGGCCTTGTGTAGACAGGGCTCGGCCGCTGGTCCCATAGATCCTGGTGGCCGCAGCAGGGGCACTGTTCCTGCAGCTTTGTCTCGGGTGCTGCTGCTTCCGCTCATTTCTGCTCCAAGACCACATGAGCCCCATATGGGCCATGCTGGGTGTGGGTCTGTCCCAGGGCCGGGTGAGCGGACCTCTCAGTGTCTGCACTCTGAGACCCCGCGGTTGCTGCCGTGCTCCTCTGGGGCTCAGCTCTGTGCCTACCCACAGCCTCAGCCCAGCTTCCCCAAAGGGTACTCAGCTGTGCTCCCCGTGGTGGCCTTGCTCCCCATGGGCATTACCTTGGCTTATGTTGGGGTTCATTGCTGTGACCCCATGTTCATTTTTTTTTTTGGTAATAGGGATTGAACCCTAGTACTCAGTTCTACTACTGAGCTATGTGTGTCACCCTTTTTAATTTTTTGTTTTGAGGCACGGTCTCTCTAAGTGGCCTTGAGCTTTGAACTCCCTCCAGAGCCGGGGTGGTGCCGTGCACCTTGATTGGCTCTTTCCGAGCTTGTGTTTAAATTGTCTTTGTGTGTGGGCGTCTGTGCACCATCCCTGTCCTTAGGAGTGAGTGAGGTGGTGAGGGGTGAAGGGTGGATGGCAGCTTCCGTTCTGTCCTCATCTTGCTGGGATTCTCAGATTTGCTTTCAGTTCTCCTTTCTGCATGTTCTTCCTGCTGTGCACGAGGCTGTTCCTTTCTCCCTGGAACATTTTTGTGCTCTTAAAACAGAAGAGTCCTGAGCTCTGAGAGGTGAAGTCCCTTGGACACTTAGTTCTGACCTGGGCAGCTATTTGGGGATGCAGTCCCTTTCCATCCTGCAACATTTTCCTCAGTGACCTCACAAGGGCTTTTCTTTGGGGTCCCAAGTGTGAAATTTGTCACAATTGTAGCTCTCATTTCACCATTTTTATTTTACTGTCCCCCTTCCTTGGTCTCCAGTCCTGCGGGCCAGGCTGCTAATTCTGAACATTCGGGTCTCCACCGTCACTCAAGCCAGTTTCTTAAAATGAGAACCTCTGTGACTAGTCCCTCTATGTCTCTGTGTCTCTTTATCTTGCAGTCTCTCTCTGTTGCTTATGTCACTGTCTCTGGTCCCTCACCGCCCCCCCC
Organism: Dolichotis patagonum; assembly: GCA_004027295.1. Taxonomy (NCBI): domain Eukaryota; kingdom Metazoa; phylum Chordata; class Mammalia; order Rodentia; family Caviidae; genus Dolichotis; species Dolichotis patagonum. The sequence continues at coordinate 42,139 of PVJX010008149.1, forward strand.
ACACATCCTGCCAGTCCATTTCTCTGGGACGCGTGGCTCTGGGAAAGGGGTAGGAGGGATGGTCCGTGTACGGAGGAAGTGTGCGCAGCAGTCAGAGACAGTCGCGCTCTTTCAGAACATGGGGGAGAGAGAGGGGGGAGGAGGAGGGCAGAGAGGACGGCCCAACCTGGCACCTCAGGGCCTTGCAGCCTCCCTGGTGACTTGAAGACTTGCAGTCCTTTCTTCAAAGTCGAATGGGAGTTCCAGGTGAGTGTAAGGAGAGGAGGCAGCTGCTCAGATTTGTGATTCTGAGGGGTCACATCAGAGCGGGAAATGGACACCAGGTTAAGACTGGGGGGCAGATGGGTCCTGGCTGTAGGCCAGGCTGGGGAGAGTGTGGATTCAGAGTGCCCTTTCTCATTATCCGCGGGGTTGTGCCCCCATTTCCCGTTCTATCCACCCTTGCCCTTGGCCGCTCGCCACTCCTCAGCTGGCTCTGGTCTGTTTGGGGTGCTGAGCACAGCCTGGTGTTGTACCACAGCGCGTTTTCTGCACCCCCGGCTTGCTGGGTTACAGCTGGGAAAGGCTGCCTTCTCCCAGTGGTGCTTGGGCTTGCCGCCTCCCGCTTCCGCGTTCTGCAGCAGCGGCACTGCACCCTCATCAGCTGCTGACAGCGTTCGCTCTGATTCAGGCAGGAGCTGGGATTCCCTGGTGGACTGCTGAACTTCCCACCAGGCTTCCTCCTGATCTGTCTGCTTCGAGTCCCTTCAGGCTGGGAGAGCGGGGACACGGTCAGAAGCAGGAGACCCAGGGCTCAGTGATGGGTCACTGGGTATGGTCTTACTCCTGTGTGTGACTCAGAGATACCTCTGGAGCTGGAAGGGCCCTCTGCGCTTCCCCTGTGTTAGCAGACTGACCTCAGGGGCTTTTGCCTGGGGAAGTGGCCCCTGGAGAAGGAGGCAGTAAATGCAGGAGGCACAGACCACTATGAGCACATAAACGTCATCACGAATTCCCCTGCCCAGAGAAATCTCAGCATTCTTACTCAGCAGGGCCAGGCCCAGCCCTCCGTCATGTAGTTGCTGCCCTGCCCTCTTAATAACCCGGGGGACACCTGGCCTGGTCTCCCGAGGACTATGTGGAGTTCTAAGACAGTGCGGGGACCAGGAGCCTTGAAGCTCACCTCTGCCTCAGCCAAGGCACAGTATCCCGCATACCAGACAGTCCCCAACTCCTCAAAGGCACTCTCTGGGGTCCCTCTCTGGGCTTGGACTGGGGTGGAAGGGTGGGCTCGCTGTTCCCTCTCTGAGGAAAACTTTACCAGTAAGAAGAGTTCGTGCTCCTCACACCTCCATCCAGAGGCTGGCGGCAGGTTGAGAGCAGAGGGCCTGAGACTGTCTGAGGCTAACCGCGGAATGGGAGTGCCTGTGTCGCCCACTGGCCTTGGTGCAAGATGTTTGCCAAATCTCTGAGATACCAGGACCCAGACTCTTGCAAGTCATTCTAAACTTTTGATTTTCCACTAGAATCATGAGTCCAAGACGAAGGACTGGTTTGCTCGCCTCTGTGTCTGTAGTCACTGGGCAGATCTGGCCCCGAACACATGGCCGTGTGGTCCCAATGGACACATGCATGTGGGTCAGCTCCATGAAGAGGGACAGCAGGAGGGACCGAGTGCCTATTGAGCCCTGGCTCCTGGCCATCGCGCACTGTGCTCTGGAAAGCCTCCCGGGCACGAGGGTAGGCAGCAACCTGACGTTACCATCCATGGATGCAAGGGGAGTGGACGCAGGTCTGGCATCTGCATGATAAACTGTGATTCTGTGATTTGAAGTCTCAACTGTGGTTCCTTTAAGCTCGACATAGGCGGTGTTTTTGTATGCTGTCTTCTGTTCATGCTATGGAGATACAGCCTTATGAGGCTACTGCCTCTGTCTGGGTCCTTGCAGCCCATGGTTAATTAGCCAGAGGTGATCTTTGTGGTCCCCCACGGATCTGTGGTGTGTCATGATCCTCCCGTCTTTCTGGCCTCGGTCGGATCAATGCCATGGGCTGACTTTGCTCTGTCTTGGGACTGGTTTTAAATCAAAGGCCTCATTCCTGCTGCAGCTCCTTCCACTGCAGCCTGGCTTGGGAGAACCTCGGGAGCTTGCCTTTCAAACCTTGCAGTTCTTTCCCCCGCAGTTTGCCTTGGTGATGGGAAATCTGGCTCTTTGAAAAGATGCAGTTGTGGCAAAACTGAGCAGGCACTGCCAAGACTGGTGCTGCCTGAGATCTCACCCTGCTCACCCGTTAAGCAGGTAGTTTCATGGGTGTTGAAAGAAAAGAACCAGACGCGTGGATCAGAGATGAGTTACTGTGCTTCTCACAGTGAGGGCAGAAGCCAGGCCGTCAGTGTGACTCCGCTGGCTCCCTCGCCCAGTCCTACTGTGGCAGTGCTGCGGGCTGAGTTCACCCGCGGACACGGTGGGTTGTGTTGCTGCTGAGGGACGCAGGCCAAGGGCTATCGCTGAGGCAAGTAGCAAACAATGCAGCAAGTGCTAAGCGTAAAATGTTGGTGGTCACGCTGTGGTCACTTTAACCTGCTTAGGTGCCACAGAAACTACTCAGTTTCCGGAGACTGGTCATTGTGCAGTCTGGCACAATCAGTGTCACCGTGCAGGGACACCAGCGTCATGGAAGACTGTCATTCTCTATGGATCTTCCCCAACCTTTATAGCCTCAAAAATCTCCTAAGGACACTTCTGGCTTCTCATTCTGTAGAAGTATCACTAAGCTGAGATTCTGGGACGTGGGAGCTGCTGCCCGGGTGCTGGGCTGATTAACTGCCCACCTCTGATGTGATACTTTTCCCTGTCCGTGATTCTCCACCATCCCTTGAGTCTTATTGCTGTAAATTAGTGTCTTGCAATCTTTTTGAAGTGTTGTCTTCCTAGTTTTGCTTTTAAAACTAAATCTGGGGCATTTTGGACTCTTATAGGAAGCAAAGATAGGAAAGCAGTGAGGTTGGGGCAGGAGTAGGACTGGCTTGCTCCTTTCTAGCAAGATTGCTAAAGAACAGTCAAGACAGGTAGGAGATGACAGAAAGAACCATGAGACCAGTCCTGCAATCCCTAGTAAATAAAAGGACCAGAGCACCTGGGCTCCTGTGGGTCTATTCCCCTCCCCTTCCTTGCATTTCGCTGTCCTCAGAGTGAATGCCCAGCTCTACCCTAAGGCTAAGGCTCACTAAGATACCAGCCCAGCCCCAGCTTCTTTGTTTGCTACAATTTGTCTCTGGCCCTCGTGCTTTTTAACCCAGAACCCTCCAAGTGTAAGAACCCTCCCAGTGTAAACGTTCCTTCTGAAAGAACACATTTGCCGCCTAGCTCACGCAAGGGCCCCCACTAGTCATTTTCCAGTGCCAGCTCTGTTCTGCTTCGTGTGAAACACACTGACAGGTTTCTTTTTCCCGTTACCTGCATAAGCCACCCCTGGGCCTTTGCTCACTGTCGGGCAAAGCTGGCCTTCCTGTGATGCGATGGCGTGGGCTTTCTTCCTGGCCTGGAATGTGGTGGCCTGGGCCTCGCTAGGGCTGGTGTGGCCCCGTTTCCTTGCTTTCTGTTTGTCCTCACTCCTGCTTGTGGCTGTGGTTAATACCTTAGCCCCAACACCCTGCACGCTGTGGCATCTGCGTCTGGTGCTGCCCGTCTCACTAGCACATCCAGCAGGCTCCTCGGTGGATACCGGAGTGCAGGGCAGACCAACCCCTGCCCTGCTGGAGCTTCCAGTCATGAGGAGGATGACTGAACAGGCTAACTAGGCAAGTAATCATTTAAGTCTCTTTTCCTTCCGCTGCACCTCTTCCCATGCACCTAGAAGGTTCTTCGAAAGATCGCCTGTGGATGTTTCCTTCAGCCTTGTCTCCTTCTGATGAAATTTGATGCCCCTGGCTTTTGATTTTTACCACATGGCCTCCACCAGAGCACAGTCCATGTCATAAGCATGTGGAAAGACACTGGAGCACAAATTATCAAATTGAAATTCCACTCCCAAATCTACTCTGTGCTAACTGTATGACTTGGAGCAAGTTGCTTAAAGTCAGTTCTGCTCTTCTCTTTTCTTGTCTGAAAAATGGAGACACTGATGTCTTCTCTAAGTACCTTTTAGGGGAACTCCAGCTAGAACACAAAGGTGTGCGTACACGATCATCTTGTCAGTGTGACTGCTTAGCTTTCAAATAGCAAATGGCAGGAGTTTCTAGCCCTTTGGCAGATGGACAGTCACACTGTGGGTGTGTGTGTCTCACCATCTGTTGCAAATGTGGTTTGCAACAGATGCAAACCTAGGCTGTGATGCGAACCTAGGTTAGAAATCCAAACTTTTTCAGGTCTTGTTTTGTCTCACTGCTAGGATAAAGAAAAAAGTTCCACCAGTGAAGATCCATAGCGATGTTGAGGATAACAAGGCTCCCAGAAGTGACCATAGAACATAGAATAGAAGTCAATGCTTAGTGTTTGCTAAGTATTCTATGCGTTCCTACCTAGGCCTTTACTAAAGAAGCATCGCCTGTGACTTTCCACTTTGAGGTGGCCTGAGAGCCAGGCAGGGGCAAAGAAGCTGACAGCCTGGTCATTCTTGGAGCTCTGGGCACCACCTATTTCCCAACTTGATCCCTATCTTGAGGATAATTCTGCATGGTGAGTAAGACAATAAACAGTCACGCTGGTAAACAGATGACTGCGTAATGAAAGATGTTTCCTGCAAAGCATTCTGAAAATGGTATTTATGGACTCAAGTTGTTAGCAGGATATTTATAGGCTGGATGCAAATGTAAAACATATGGTGTAGTCTTCCAGAAATACCCTTTCAATTAGACTGCACGTGGAGCTCTGTTGGGCTGCGCTTTCCTCTGGAGATGCTCCCCCGTACGTTTGTAAGGGTGTCTCTCAGGCAGCAAACAGGGCGAGCAAAGTGTCTCTGCTTTTGGCTAAAGGGCTATTTCTTTGTGCTTAGCATTTTCCCGCCCTCTCTCCTGGGCCCATCTAGAGGAGCGCTTGGTGGGGAAGATGCGTGGTTGGATTTTTCTTCTCTTCCCGTTCCTTGACAGGTGGAGATTACTGTGTGGGATGCGGCTAGAAACTGAGAACAGATTTAAAAATCATCTGGTGTAATGTCCTACTCTCTTGCCTTCAGTGTGTGCTGGTCTGGAAGGCGCCAATACCAGAATATGCTTTGCAGCCTACTCTCAGGCTACCAGTGCCTCTGGTTTAGAGCATCTCAGCGAAGACAGCTGTCCAGACCCAACCCACAGAAGCCAGGCCAGGCCCTGAGACTGACTTTCTCTGTGGATGCTGGGCCTCTCAGGGCGGGGTCGGTGCAGTGCAGTCTGGGCAGCATGTGTCTTGGAGTGGTTCCCACCACTTGGGGACCACTCCATGACACATGGGAACACATAAACTCCTCAGCAGGTGGGTAGAGCAGAGTGGGCCACCCCTGTTCACACAGGTTTCCTCAGGTTAGTCGATGTGTTGGGGCATGAAGAGTATACATGGATTTTTCTGTTTAAATGGTGTGAAAAAAATTAAAATATTTATGGACCCATGGGAAAAATGTTCTAGCTCAATAATAATGAATGGAACAATTTGTTAAATAGTAGAAATTATATTTCACCTATTAAATGGGCACAGTTTAGAAAGCAACAATAAAAATAGTACCAGAGAAATACCTATCTTTACACCAAACTTTAGGCTTTAGAACTTTAGAACCTTAGAACTTTAGAAAACTTTAGAACTTTAGAACTAGCAAAAGAAGAACAAGCTAAACCCAAAGTAAGGAGAAAGAAACAAATGATGAGAAAGAGATAAGAAAGATTAGTGCAGGAACAAAATAGAAATTAGCAAATCTAAAAAGTTCAATAAAGTTACAAGTTTTGTTTTTGAAAATATATAAACAAAAGGGACAAACTTTTAGCTAGATGAAGTGACAAAATGAGAGCGAGGGCTCAAGACTATACACAAAAGAGGAGATGGTGCTACTAATATCACAGAAATAGGTTCATGAGACATCTTTGACCAATTGAACTCCAATACTTTAATAACCTAGAAGGAATAGATAAATTCTAAGAAATACACAACCTACCAACTCTGAACCATGAAAACGTGGCTTGAACAGATAGCAAAAATCTATCAAGGGGCCGGGGGTTTGGCTCAGCAGTATAAATGCCTGCCTGGCAAGAGCAAGGTCATGAGTTCGATCCCTGGTACAAAAATAAAAACCAAAAACAAAAGCAAAACAAAACAAAAGAACCCCTCTCTCAATAAGAGGTCCAAGATAAGATGATCTCAAATTCTACAGAATATTTTTAAAAAGGCTAATATTAATATCTCTCAGGCTTTCAAAAAATGAGTGTACAACATTTCCAAATTCATTTTAACAACACCATCATAACCCTTATCCCAAAACCAAAGACACTACAATACAACAAACAACAAACAAAACCACCAATAACAAAAATGCTGACATCTCTGATGAACACTGATGTGAAAAATCCTTAGTAAAATTCTAGAAAATTGAATTCAACAGTACATTATAAAGGTTCACAAACTGAGAAGTTGGATTAATTCTGTGATACAAAGATGGCTCAATACATGCAAATCAATAAATATATTTCATTAACAGAATGAAGGATAAAAACCATATGAGAACTTCAGTAGGGGCAGAAAAATTATTTGATAAATCAACATCCTTTCATGATTGAAACTCTCAAGAAATTATCTACAGAAGCGATATACCTGAACATAATAAAGGTCTTGCATGCACAGATAACATCCTGCCTGACCATAAAAGTGGAAATCTTCTCATTGAAGATCAAGAACCAGAGGAGGATGCCTACTTCTGTCACTCTGTTCTACCTAGTATTGGAAGTAGTAGCCCGAGTGACTGGGGCAAACAGGAAAGACAAAAAGAAAATGTGGCATCTATCCACGATGGGATACTACTCTACTGTAAAGAAGGATAAATTCAAGGCATTTGTAGGAAAATGAGTAAACTCTGAAAACATAAGTGAAATAAATCAGACACTCAAGCTTAAATACCACGTGTTCTCTCTCACTGCGTAACCTAAAGCACACATAAGGGGCAAAATAAAGGATACATAACAGGAAATGGGATGGAGGATGGGGATGGGGAATGGGAAGGGGACACAGAAAGATTTAAAATGTGTGACATACAGATACCAACTACCCAATGAATGTCATCTTTATATGTCACAAACATGAACTAAAATAATGGTAATGAAAGTGGGTAAAGGAATGTAGAGATGGAGGGAGGGAGGCAGGTGGGGAGGGAAAGGGGAGAGAGAAAATCAAGATGTGCCAAGTCCAGGTGCCCATTCCCTGAGGTGAGTGTAAACATCATGCACTCCAAACAAATACTGATAGAAAGAAAAGGAGTAAGAGGCATCCAAATTGGGAAGGAAGAAGGAACTGTCTTTGTAAATGATGCGATTTTAAAAATAGAAAGAATTTTCAAAAACTGTCCAGAAGCAATAGATAAATTAATTGAAGCTGCTAGATACAACATCAACACATGGAAATCTTCAAACTATTAGGAGAAGAGATTTTGTAAAAATCCTCTTTACAATAACAACTAAAGGAATAAAGTACTTGGGAATAAATTTAACCAAAGATATGAGAAGATCTGCACACTAAAACCATAACTCATTGATGAAAGAAATTGAAGAAATAAAAGGAAAGACCCTGTCTAAAGATTGAAAAAATTAATATTGTTAAAATGTCTGTGTGACCCACAGTGACATGCGGGTCTACTTTGAATATTTAAAATTGCTTTCAACTTCCCAATGGAATTTTTTTACAGAAATAGAAAAGTTGATTCTGAGACTTGTATAGAACCATGAAAACAGTCAATAGCCAAAGAAGTCTGGGGTAGGAATAAAGCTAGAGGCATCTCATTTCCTGATTTCAACAATATTATAAAGCTCTAGTAATCAAAAGAGCATGCTACTGATATAAAACACACAGTCAAGTGGAGTAGAATGGGCAGCCTCAAAATTAGCTCACATATCTGTAGCCAAATAATCTTTGACAAAGGTGCCAAGATTAAAAGGTGGAGGAAGCATAGTGTCATCCATAAATAGTGTTGGGGAAACTGGATTTCTACATCAAACAATGGAATTGGGCACTTCTGATACTATTCCTCCAAAATTCACTCAAGCTAGCTTAAAATCTGAAACCATAAAACTCATAGAGAAAACAGAGGCAATATCCCCAACATTGGTCTTGATAATGAATAACTCCAAAAGCACAGACCAGAAAATTTAAAATAAAATATGACTGTGTCAACTAAAGAGCTTCTGCACAGAAAAGGAAGCAATTAACAAAATGAAAAGGGAGTCTGTATAATGGGAGAAAATACTTTTCACACCATATGTCTGATGAGGGTAAACATCCAAAATGTATAAAGAGCTTGTCTAACTCAATAGCACCCCCCAAACAAAAGTAAAATTATCACAAAAGGAAGAAACAAAATGACCCCCCAAAACCCAAATCTAATTTAAATATGGGAAAACACATGAGTTTTTTAAAGACACAGACATGGCTGCAGCACTAGGAAAAGCTGTCCAACATTACTCATCGCTAGGGAAAAGCAACTCAAAATCACAATTAAGTGTCCCCCACACCCATGAGGGTGGCTATAATAAATAGCAGGCATTGACGAAGGGAGAGAAAAGGGACCCCTTGTACACTATGGGGGGAATGTAAACTTGGCACAGCCAGTATAGAAAACACTATGGAGGCTGCTAGTAAACGGCAAAAGAATGACAGTGCGGTCCAGCAGTCCCGCTCATGGGCATGCATCCAGAGGACGTGGAACCAGAGTCTGGACAGGTATGATGTTCCCAAGGTCATTCTGGCACTATTCACAAGAGTAAAGATATAGAAAAAAATTACGTGGCCATTGATGGATGAAAGGCTAAAGAAAATTATATAGATATAAGGAAATACTGCTATTGCCAGTCTGTGGATGAACCCAGGAGATATTATGCTAAGTAAAAAATACAGATGCAGAGAGAGGGACAAACACTTCATGTGGTCATATGTGAAACCCAAAGCCCTTGAAGCCACAGAAGCAAAGAAGAGAAGGTGATCCTTAGGGGCTGGGAGTGGGAAAAGTCATTCAAAGGATACAAGCTTTTAATTGTAGAGTAAATAAATTCTAAGAATTTAATGTACAACATGGGAGAAAAAAAAAAGAAGAGAGAAAAAAAGAAGTTCCATACCCATGAGCAATGACTCCTTGTTTCTTCCTTAAACATCTTTAGTTCTAGGCAGTCAGTAACCTATTTTCTGTCTGTATAGATTTACCTACTTAAGTCATTTCATATAAATGATATGTAGCCCTCTGTAATTGGCTTCTTTCACTTGGCATAAAGTCTTCAATATAGTAAAATGTATTAGCGCTTCACTTTTTTATTAGCAAATAATATCTCATTGTATGCATGTAGCAGTTGATGGACATTCGGGTTCATTCTATGATTTGGTGGTTATGAGGAAAGTGGGTTAATTAATAGTCAATTTAAGTGTGAATACTCGCTGAACTGAGTTAGTGTGGTTCTGCGCACGGAAGACCCACCTGAGGGTTGTTTTTGTTGCCAAAATGATAAAAGGAGAACAGGAGGGGACAATAGTATCCTGCTGATTTCCCAGCAGAAACCTTGTGTCCAGCTTTCCTGATACAGACTCGGCGGATCTCACTGTCAGAGGAGCTTGGGTCCTCACTGTTGCCGAGGATGGCTGCAGTTCCCTTGGGGGAGCTCTGGTCCTTATCCCGAGGGTCATTTCCTGGCTCTGGTGCAGACCCTCAGCCTGCTGGTGCAGATCCCTTATCGCGCTAGGGCAGACTTCCTCGCTTCCACTGCTGACCTTGGGACCTGCGCAGTGCAGATCCTGGGCACAGACTTGCTTGAGGCATTGCCATGGGCTCTAGGCTGTTGGCTGGACTTGTGCAGGACATTGCCATGGGACCCAGGGTCTTGGCTGGATTCTTAGGATCTCTAGCGTGCGGACAGATCTCTTGCACTCTTCTGCATTTGGCTATTATAAAATAATCCTATAAAACATGTGTCTTGTATTACATCTGTTTCCTTGCAAGTGACTACAGCAATAAGTAACCCGGCTCTGAACCCCGGTGGACAAGTTTTTGGTTCACTTTTGTACTCACTTCCCCTTGTTGCCTCCCTAATATGTCATTTTTGGGTGATCTGAAACTGCCACAGTGTTTTCCAGTGACCACACTACTCTACATTCTCATCGGTGATGTGTGAAAATTTCAGTTTCTCCCTATCCTTGTCAACATGAGAGATTCTATTTTGTTTTCCAGGTAGCCTAGTGGGAATTGGGTGGCATCTGTAATTTTGATCATCTTTTTCTAATAGACAATGATGCTTAGAATGTTTTCATGTGCTTATTCATGATATGAGTACCTTCTTTGGAGAAGTGTCTATTCAAACCTTTTCCCTAGATCTCTTCCCTGGGTTGTTTTATATTATTGAATAGTATCTGTACCTTATACATTCCAGATACAACTCCCAGGTCAGAAACATCATTTACAAAAACACTCTCTAATGATATGGATTGTCCTTTCACATTACCTCAGTGATGGCCTTTGAATCACAAAAGTTTTTAATTTTGATGAGATCTACTTTATATTTTTCTTTTTTTATAATTTTATTTTATTTTTTATTTATTATTATTATTATTATTTGCAGTACTGGGGATTGAACTCATGACCTTGCACTTGCCAGGCAGGCGCTTATGCCGCTGAGCTAAATCCCCAGCCCTATAATTTTATTTAAAGAGAAAAAAACAAAACAAAATAAAACAGAATAAAGGGTAGCGACAATACAGTATTCTAAGGAAAAAAGGAAAAGTACAACAACAATAAAACCTAAGAAATTATTACTTGACAAATTACATACTGAAATAGTTGTTCAAATTACGAAGTTAAAACATGCAAAGTAGACATTCAAACAGTGAGACTGTTAACAGTTCGGCTCCACAATCTGACAAAAAAAGCAATATGGTCATCCATCTTACCCACTCAAATATACATGCAATTATATCAATAGGGTAAAATTAAACACAACAAAACAGAGCAAAGCGGATCACAAGAAAGCAATGTAAGACATAAATTTCAAAACTAGACAATGGGAGATATTTACTCTCTATCATATTGACTCTTGTTTTCTTCCAAATAGTTGTCCAGATTGTCACATACAGGGAATTCACATGAAACAACCTAGTATGGAATTGATCTGAGCAGGACGAGGAGGGCATTTCAGGTCTTCAAGACCAGACATTAGGGAAGCCAAGAATGGCTGTCATAGAGTCTCTCATTCTCCTCAAAACAGCTGTCCATACTTCATGTGTGTTGAACTTAAACAAGGCAAAGCATGCTAAGATCACTTTGAACAAAAAGTGATAGTTTTGCTGGACTTCACATCATGACATTATGGAATCAGCACTGGGTATTGTAGTATCTCTTTTTCTTCAAAGTAGCTGTTTGTTTCAACATGTGTTATATAGTTGGTTCTCATAAACTGTTTATAAGCTCTATGCATGCATGAGTCTCTACATGTATATCTATCATTTCTGTATTAGCAGGAAAAACAAAACACAGCAAGATAAAACAAAACAATTCCTAGAAAAGCACGAGGCAAAAAAGTCACATAAAACCACAATACAAGGTGATCTACAATGGTTACCATGGTGTCTCAGCAGTGTATAACAACATTAATAAAAACGAAGCATTGGAGACATTATAACACTTGAAAAGCAAGTGATAATCAAACCAGAGTGGGTATCTTAGTGAATCTTGTCATCTTCAGTGTAGTTGCCTATACTCTTAGACTTGATGCTATCAATCATAACAGATTTAAATAAAATCAGTCAATACAAAGTAGCAATCTAACAAACTAGATTCAAATAAGATCAGTCATAATAAGACAGCATAAGTTATAAAGGGCTTCAGATTAAGTTGATAGGAAAATTAGGGATGATTACCGTAATATGTCCTCTCATTTTTGGGATAGCTGACCATGTCCTCAAGTCTAGCGTAAGTAGACAAACTGGAACAGCACACAATCCATCCAAGCAGAGTGGTGAGAATAATGTAAATTTTAAATCTTGTTACCCCATTAACAATATCCTCTGCCTCCCTTTTTTAGACAATTCCTCCCCTTTCACTCCCATGGGGGTGCACTGCTTGTTTTGGGTCCCACTGCCTCCCTATATAGAGCATCTCAATGGACCCTATCTCCTGATCTACTCTGCCTGTGTTTCTCTCTGTTAGTATTTCAAGGCCATCTATACTAGAGATTATAGCCAATTTTCTCTGCCTCATTTCTGCTATTCTATTTTTCTGCCATTGATAGTCTATTTTTTTCTTCCACTTCACTGTCTGCCTCGTTCACTGAGGCCTCTCTGCCACTGTTCCTGAAATGCTCATATTATTGTTCTCTCTCCCTAGAATATCCTTCAGTATTTTTTGTAGGGTTGGACTGGTGGTCACAAGTTCTCCTAGCTCCTCTTTGTCATGGAAGCATCTTTTTTCTCCATTAATTTCTAGAGAGAGTTTTGCAGGATACATCAATCTGGGCTGGAGATGGTTCTCCTTCAGGGCTTGAATTACTTTACTCCAAGCTCTTCTTGACCTGATGGTCTGTGTTGAGAAGTCTGTCATGATTTTGATGGGTTTTCCTTTATAGGTGATCTGTTTCTTTTCTCTGATGGCTTTTATTTTTTTTTTCTCTGATGGCTTTTAATATTAATATTCTGTTCTTATATTGAATTTCTGGGATCTTGATTATTATGTGTCTGGGTGTAGCTCTGTTTGGGTTGTAGGTGGCTGGAGTTCTGTATGCTTCATACCTCTGCATATCATTTCTTTTTTCTATGCTTGGGAAATTTTCCTTAATAATTTTTGTGAATAGCCTTTGTAATTCCTCTGGTTTGATTCCTGCTTCTTCATTCACATACCTTATTCTTAAGTTATAGATCTGCTTGTCATCTTCCAGTCTTTGTACCTTTACTGTCTGCTCTCTTGTTATTTTTAAGAGATTTTCATGACCCCACATTGCAAGCCTGTGTTCAATTTTTGATAGTCTATCTTTGGTTTCTTTCAAGCAGTTTTGCCAACTTTCTATGGAGTCTTTAGTTTCCTGATAATCCCTTTGAATCTGCTT
>PVJX010008149.1:55460-67219 GCA_004027295.1 Dolichotis patagonum
TCATTAAATTTTTCTCTCCATTTGTGTTCCTCCATTCTTCTGTCTGTGTCTTCTTGAGAGGTGCCCAGCCCTTCTTTTATTAATCTACTTATCTCTTGTTTAATTTGAATTAATATTTCAGTTTTGGTCCCGCTTACGAGGTCCTGAAGATATCTCTTTATGTCCGCTAATGCTGTGTTTGATGTTGCATTTTTGCTGCTGCCCTCAATCTATTTTGTATTTACCTCTCCTGGATCAATGTTCTCAGGGTTGGGGGCTGGGAGTTGTTTGTTATTTCTCCCTTTCTTCATGTTTTTGGTTCCTTCCATACAAGTGTACAGTGTAATGCCCAGACCCTTTTCTTTTTGGTTAAGGCTCCTCTAGAGGGTGCAGGCTAGGAGCTTTAGCCCTCTTCAATAGGTTATCAGAGATTGGAGTTCACCCACAGGCAGTGTGCGCTAGCTCCTCCCTTCTGGGCCAGTCAACCTTTGCAGGCCTTCACTGCGTCAGTGTGCACTGATCTCAGGGAAGTAACTGGGTCCCCGCCAGGGGCGTGGCGTAGTCCAAGCAGATTCCACCAATCCGCTTGGCGAGGGGAGCAACCAGCTGAAGCCACTTCCTTATGGAGTTAGGGCTGTCCTGCCCAAATCCAACATGTCGTCCAGTCTGTTTCCGCTTTCCTGTGGGAGGGTCTTATGCCCATCACTCACCGTGTCCCCGAGAACTGCTGGGCTCCCCGATGTCCGACTTCAGCACGTCTGCTGTGGGAATTCACGGTGCCTCTGGGTGGGTCGTGTGCAGAGCTGGTCCCGGCGAGCTGCATGCAGGGCTGTTCAGCTCTGTGCTCCGGCGGCTCAAGCCAGTTGCTTTGGCACGGATCGCTTATTCAGGTCGGGCAGGGATTCAGGCGGCTCGAGGAGGGCGCTGTGCTCGCTGATCTTATCTTCACTAATAGTAGCCCCAGGACCTCATATTCAAGTGGTTTTTTGCACTTTAGTTTCTTCGTGGGTTGTGATAGTTTATCTCTCTCTGTTTTGGTCTCTCCAGGATGTTTTATTCTGGCATTTGAGCTGTCTCTCTCAGAGAGGGTCTCTCTCCTGTTACCTATCAGTCCACCATCTTGTTTCACTCCGATAATCTACTTTATATTTTTCTTTTGCTACTGTGCTTTTGGTTTTATATAGGAGAATGTTAACCACAAGTTTTTTTTTTTTAATGTTTTATAGCTTCTTTTTTAAGTCTGTGATTCCTTTGAGTTAGTTTTTGGGGGTGGTGTGAAAGAAAAAGATCTAACTCTGTTTTTTAAAATGTGGATATCAAGTTGACCTAGCACAGATTTTATTTTTTTATTCTTTGGCCATGTATTATTTTGACATCATGGTGAAAAATCAGTTAATTGTAAATGTAAGAGGTTATTTCTGCATTTGTAATTGTGTTTCATTGGTCTACATGTTTATTATCCTTACGGTGATGCTGTATTGTATTCATTAGATTTGTAGTAAGTTTTGAAATAATATAGATAATTATTTCTCTAAAGTGTTTTTTTTTCATATCCTAGGTCTCTTGAATTTCCATATAATTTTTAAGGTTAATATTGTCAATTTCTTCAAGAAATGTAGCTGAAATTTAAATAGAATTTTAATAAATGTGAGAAGTATTTTCAGCTTAATAATGTTAGGATCACCAATGTGGAATATCTTTCCATGTGTTTAGTTTTATTTAATTTCTTCCACAACAATGTTTTGTAGTTTTCTAGAGGCTGGGGATTTAAGCTCAGCGGCACAAGCGCCTGCCTTGCAAGTGCATAGTCATGAGTTCAGTCCCCAGTACCGATAAAAAAAAATGTAGTTTTCTAAATATAAGCTTTGTATTTCATTTGTTCCTCAGTATTTATTGCTTTTAATTCTCGGGTTAGTCCACTTTCTGCTGCTTCAATGGGATACCTGAGGCTAAATAATGTATAAAGTCGACAGGTTTATTTGGCTCTCAATTCTGGAGGCCCAAACACATGGCACTGGCATCTCCGTGGTTTCAGTTAAAGTTAGTGAGCTGCTCCATCATTAGACGAGAACAGAAAGTGGGAGGCAGGCACTTGGGGAAGTATGTGTTTGAGAGACGTAAAGGGGAGGTGCCACGTTTGCTTTATAATGTTCCCTCTTACTATTTGTTTATTTATTTATCTATTTTAAAGAGAAAAAATCAATAAAAACAATGATACAGAATTTCATAACAATAAAGTAGGGACTTAACAATGGTTAATATGTTGCCATTATAAGATATAAGCATGCAAAATTGATCAAGCAATGAAAGCACAAACCATTCTCTTCAATGAACTAAAAGAAATTAGTAGTGTAATTATCTATCTTAGCTATCATATATATTTTTTTCATATATATATATATTTTTTCTTTTTTTCCCCCTTCCTTCTTTTCTCCTTTCCCCCATACCAGTTGTTCTTTCCTTTTGAGCAGTTTCTTTCCTTTTTACAACATCTATTGAAGGTTTTGGATCTTATTTACTCTTTCAGTTTCTCATACTAGGGAAACAGTATGATGCTCACATGTGAGCCTGATTTATTTCATTTGTGAGTAATTCCGTGAGACCTGGACACATGTTTAAAGGTCCCATCACTTCTCAGAATGGTACACAGTGACTGTACACCTTGCATCCTATGACATTCAGTGAAATAATTTTATTCCTGTAGTTATACAGATTAGGCTAAGAGTTCCTTGAGATTTTTTATATACTGGATTATGTCGTTTAAAAGTGTAAGTAGGTTTTCTTACTCTCGCCTCGAATAGTAGATGTTTATTTAATTGTAAGCCTCATTTCCTTAACTAGACCTCCAGTACAATTTGAGTGAAAGTAGCACAATCATATCATTGTTTTGTTCAATATTTTAGAAGGAAATAATTCACTTTTAAACCATTAAATATGATGTTGGCTGTACTATTTTTAAACTGATGTCCATCTCAGATGAAGGAAACTCTTCTCTACTCCTGGGTACTGGTGGTCCAAGAAAGCATGTGGGATTTTTGCCAAATGCTTTCTCTTCCATATACAGACATGGCGTGTAGTTTTGCCCTGTATTACACTGGCATGACACAAAATAGCGCATTTTCATGTTACACCAACTCTGCCTTCTTAGGACGAACCTTACTTAGCTATAACCATTTTACTACGTGACTGGATGCAGTTGCCCAGATTTGTTGAGGATTTTTGCATCTATGTTCAGAAGAGAAATTGGTCTGTAGTTTTCTTGGTGAACGTTTTATGCCTTGGGTATTATGGTAAAACAGTCTCCATAAATGAGCTGAGAAAGAATTCCTTTTTCCCTATGTTCTAAAGAAATTATAGTGTATCTTTAAGTGCTTAGTAGATTTATCAGTGAGAACTTGTAGGCCCATTTTCCCTTACAAGAATTTAAAAGTAATTCTCACTTGATGTCTTTACTTGTCATGGGTTGATTCAGAGTTTATATTTCTTCTTTTAGTTTTGGTTATTTGCATTTTTCTGGGAACTCATCCACTGCACCCCATTTATGTAATTTGTTGATGTGCTACTGCTCATGGGATTTTTCCGTCCCCTTTCTTTCTGTATGGTCAGTAGTAAGACACCCCCACTTTCACCTCTGAATTTTGCAATCTGAGGCTTTTCTATTTTCCTCTTGTTCATTCTAGCCAAATGCTTGTCCATTTGCTGATTTTTAAGAAAAGAATCAAGTTGGGTTTTGAGGGTTTTCTTGTCATTTTTGTACTTTCTATTTTATTAATTTTGCTACAATCTTTACATTTCCTTCCTTCTGTTTGCTTAGGTTTAGTCTTTTCTTCTTTAAGTAATTTAAGTTGTAAGTTTAGGTTATTGATTTGAAGTTCTTGAGACAAGCATTTGAAGCTTTAAATTTCCACCCAGAATGCCTTAGCTTCATCCCCTATTTTGGGGGATAAAATTTGATAAATTTTAAATTTTTTTCATATTCATATCAAGTTCTTACTCATATAATAATTTAAAATTCCTCACTGTGACTGCTTTTACAATTCACTGGTTATTTATGAGTATACTATTTAATTTCTATATATTGTGAGTTTCTCAAATTTCCTTTTGTTGTTGACTTTTAATTTCATTTTGTTGTGGTGATAGAAAACACTTTGTTTGATTTCAGTTTTTGAAAAGTCATCAAGGCTTGTTTTTTCTAATATAGTATTTAGTGTGTACTAGAGAATGGTCCACGTGTCCTTGGAGAAATTTAATCTTTTGTTGTTGGATGGAGTACTATATAGATGACTGCTATTTGGTCTGTAGTGTTGTTTATTTCTTCTATTCTTTATTTTGCCAGGTTGTTCCAATCATTATTAAGAGTTGTTGATGGAGTCTCTAACTATTACTCTTAAATTGTCAAATTTTTACAATTCTGTTAGGTTTTTTGCTTTGTAAATGTTGAGGTTTTGATGTTAGGTCTGTATGTGTATAAGTATTTAAGTATTACATGTTTTATGTATACCTATGTTGTGTGGTAAGGAATTTGGCCTTGCCTGAGGAGATGTCTAGATTTTGCCCTGAATTGCTAGGAAGTAATCTAAATCAAGTCTGATAGGATTGCTTCTGTTTAGAATGACAACTCTGGATCTCAGTATGGGGCTGGCTGTGTTCAACAGTCTTAGAATAAAGGCCAGCAATGTCAAAAGACCAGCAGTGATTTGGTTCATGTGGGACTTTGGGTCACCTGGGCTGTCAGTTGACCTGGGCACTGAATTAAAGCTTGTCACTAGTCAATCGCTCAATCATCATGTCTACCTAATGATGCCCCAGTAAAAACCTGGGATGCTAAAACTCAGGTGAGATTCCCCATTGGTAATACTTTGTGCATATTGTCAAATGTGGATGCCAGTGGAGAGATCTGTTCTGACTCCATGGGCAGAAAATGCCAGAAACTGTGTATTTGGAACATTTTCTAGACTGTGCCTTGTACCTTTCTTATCTGGGCTGATTTTGGTCTGCAACCTTCCCTTGTAAGATGCCTTAATTGCAGTACAGTACATTTTGGTAAGTTTCGTGAATAGCTGTACACTGTTGAAAGTGTGGTTGGTTTGGGATCCCATGAACTTGCAGTTAATGGTAAGAGTGAGGATGGTCTTGTGAGAACTGTTCTCTCAAACTGTGTAGTTTAGTTGGCTGTGGGTGTATATACACTGTGTGAGACAACCTTTGCCTTTTGTTTGGATTGTGTAACTTTTCACTTAATATTATTACTAGTATAGATCTGCATTTATCCATTCTATTTTGTGTGTCTTATACCTTCTCTGTTCCTCTGTTTTTCTTTTACAGTTGCCTTTTATGTTATATAAATATTTTCTATTGTCATGTTTTTATTTCTTTAGTGACATTTTTTACTATGTGATTGTTTTACAGTTTTTCACATATAGCTTAATTTGAGGATCCACTTCAGACTGATCCTAATTTGACTGAGACATAAACACTTGCTATATAGATCTATTCTGTCCTCTCCCTTTTGTTATATTGTTGTTATACATTGTATTTATATATGTTAGAAACCCTGTAGTACCTATTTATTACTTTAAGTAATTTTGTCCTTTAAAAAGGCTTGGAGAAGGGGAACACATTTATTTGCAAAGTTTTTATATTCATTCTCATAAGCTACCATTTCTGGTTCTCTTCATGTCTCCGAACATGGGCTTCAGTGACCATATTGTATCATTTCCTCACTCCAGGGCAGGGTGCTCACACTCTTTGTGGTCTTATTTTCAAACATAATTACATTTTTATGTGCTATAGGCTCAGCAATCCAATTACATATGAATTGTTTTATGAAATTGCTTTTTAAATCATTTAAGAGAAGAAACATGCATTTATACTACATTTTATAATTATGTAATTTCACAGTGTTCTTTGTTTTCCTTGTGTATTTAAATTTCCATCTGGAGTCATTTGTTTTTAGCCTGAAAACTAAAAACCTTCCTTTGTCATTTTTTTGTAAACTGCGTTTGCTAGTAACTAATTCTCTCTTTTTTTATAACTTGGGGAGCACTTTTATTTCAACTTCACTTTGAGAGGTTTGTCAGATACAAGATTCTTGCTTGACAGCTTTTCTTTTTTCTTTATTACATTAAATATGTTATTCTACTGCTTTCTGGCTTGTGCTTTTTTCTGACAATAAGTCAATTGTTAGTCTGTGCTGCCCTTGTTAATTTTTTTTCTGCTCTCAAGATTTTCTCTTTGTCGTTTAACATTCTGACTATCCCGGGTCAGGGAATGGGTCTCCTCTTTACAGTTACTCTACTTGGAGTTTTCGGGATGTTCTGGATGAGTGGATTCACATTGTCCTTAACACTTAGGAATATTCCAGTTGTTATTTACTTCCTCACCTTCTTCTTCATCTCTTCGCAGCATGGAGGTTGGTGTGCCTGATGTGGTCCCGCATATCTTCAGGGTTCTCTTTATCGTCTGCGTCTTTTTCTCCTCTGCTCCTTGGATTGTGTAACTTTAACAGACTTAGCGTCAAGCTCACCAAATCTTCCTTCAGCTCAAATCTACCATTCAGTCCCTCTAATGAATTTTCATTTTCTTTATTGTGTTTTTTAACTTCAGAATTTCCTTTTGATTTTAAGCTATTTTTTAAGAATTTTATTTAAACAGAAAAAAACCCAAACAAAACAGAATAAAGGATAGCAACAATACAGAATTCCAAGGAAAAGAGGAAAAGAACCAAAAAACCCACTATGAAATCATTACTTGACAAATTACATACTGACATCTTGGAAATAGTTGTTCAAATTACAAAATTAAAATGTGCAAAGTAGACATTCAAACGGTGAGACTGTTAACAGTTCTGCTCCATGATCTGACAAAAACAGCAATATGGTCATCCATCTTACACATTCAAGCATACATGCAATTATATCAAAAGGGTAAAATTAAACACAAAACAACACAACAAAACAAAACAAAGCAGATCACAAGAAAGCAATGTAAGAGACATAAATTTCAAAGCTAGACAATCGGAGATATTCACTCTCTATCATATTGACTCTTGTTTTCTTCCAAATAGTTGTCCATATTGTCACATACAAGGAATTCACATGAAACAACCTAGTATGGAACTGATTTGAACAGGACGATGAAGGCATTTCAGGTCTTCAAGACCAGACAATAGGGAAGCCAAGAATGGCTGTCATAGTGTCTCTCATTCTCTTCAAAACAGCTGTCCATACCTTCATGTGTGTTGAACTTAAACAAAACAAAACAAGCCAAAATCACTTTGAACAAAGAATGATAGTATTGCTGGATTTCACATCGTGACATTATGGAGTCAGCACTGGGTACTGTAGTGTCTCTTTTTCTTCAAAATAGTTGTTCATTTCAACATGCGTTATATAGTTGGTTCTCATAAACTGTTTATAAGCTCTACACATGCATGAGTCTCTACATGTATATCTATCCTTTCTGTATTAGAGGGAAAAAGAAAACAAAGCAAAACAAAACAAAACAATTCCTAGAAAAGCATGAAGCAAAAAGTCATATAAAACCACAATACAAGGTGATCTACAATGGTTACCATGATGTCTCAGCAGTATATAACAACATTAATAAAAACAAAGCATTGGAGATATTATAAGACTTCAAAGCAGGCAATAATCAAACCAGAGTGGGTATTTTAGTGAATCTTGTCATCTTCACTGTAGTTGCCTATACTCTTAGACTTGATGCTATCAATCATAACAAATTTGAATAAAATCAGTCAATATAAGATAGCACTCTAACAAACCAGATTCAAATAAGGTCACTCATAAAAGACAGTGTAAGTTATACAGGGCTTCTGATTAAGTTGATAGGAAATTAAGGATGATTACCATATTATGTCCTCTTATTTTTGGGATAGCTGACCATGTCCTCAAGTCTAGTGTAAGTAGACAAACTGGAACAGCATGTAATCCATCCAAGCAGAGTGATGAGAATAATGTAGATTTTAAATCTTGTTACCCAATTAACAATATCCTCTGCCATCCTTTTTTAGACAATTCCTCCCCTTTCACTCCCATAGGGTGCACTGCTTATTTTGGGTCCCACTGCCTCCTTATATAGAGCATCTCAATGGACCCTATCTCCTGATCTACTCTGCCAGTGTTTTTCTCTGTTAGTATTTTGAGGCCCTCTGTAATCGAGATTATAGCCATTCTTCTCTGCCTCTTTTCTGCTATTCTATTTTTCTGCCATTGGTAGTCTATTTTTCTGTTCCACTCCGCTATCTGTCCCATTCACTGAGGCCTCTCTGCCACTGTTCCTGAAATGTTTGTATTCTTTTTCTCTCTTTCTAAAATGTCTTTTAGTATTTTTTTAGGGTTGGATTGGTGGTCACAAATTCTCCCAGTTCCTCTTTGTCATGCAAGCATCTTGCTTCTCCATTAATTTCTAGAAAGTTTTGCAGGATACATCAATCTGGGCTGGAGATTGTTTTCCTTCAGGGCTTGAATTATTTCACTCCAAGCTCTTCTTGACTTGATGGTCTGTGTTGAGAAATCTGCTGTGATTTTGATGGGTTTTCCTTTATAGGTGATCTGTTTCTTTTCTCTGATGGCATTTAATATTCTGTTCTTATATTGAATTTCTGATATCTTGATTATTATGTGTCTGGGTGTAACTCTGTTTTGGTTGTAGGTGGCTGGAGTTCTGTATGCTTCATACATCTATATATCATTTCCTTTTTCTATGTTTGGGGAGTTTTCCTTAATAATTTCTGTGAATAGCCTTTGCAGTTCTTCTGTTTTGACTCCTGCTTCTTCATTCACATGGTTTATTCTTAAGTTATAGATCCTCTTGTCATCCTCTAGCCTTTGTATGGTTACTGCCTGTTCCCTTGTTATTTTTAAGAGATCTTCCCCTTCATGATCACTCTTTGCAAGGCTGTGTTCAATTTTTGATAGTCTATCTTTGGTTTCTTTCAAGCAGTTTTGCCAACTTTCTATGGAGTCTTTAGTTTGCTGGTAATCTCTTTGAATCTTCTTCATGAATCTAGGTTTTTTTTATATTCTTCATTGAACGTTTCTCTCCTTTTGTGTTCCTCTATTCTTCTGTCTGTGTCTTCTTGAGAGATGCTCAGCCTTTCTTTTATTAATCTACTTATCTCTTGTTTAACTTGAATTAATATTTCAGTTTTGATTTCACTTACGAGGTCCCAACAATAGCTCTTTATGTCCACTGATGCTGTGTTTGATGTTGCATGTTTGCTGCCTTCAATCTCTTTTATATTTACCTCTCCTGGATCAATATTCTTAGGGTTGGGGGCTGGGGGCTTTTTCTTATTTCTCCCTCTCATCATGTTTTTGGTTCCTTCCATACAAGTGTATAGTGTAATTCCCAGCCCCCTTTCTTGTTGGTTAGGGTTCTTCTGGAGCACGTAGGCTAGGGGCTTCTGCCCTCTGCCGTGCACTATCAGAGAGTGAACTGCAAGCAAGGGTAGTATACGCTGGCTCCTTCCCTCCGGGCCAGTGGACCTCTGGTGGCCTTCACTGCATCAGTGTGCACCACCCTCAGGGAACCAATTGATTTGTAACGACCCACTGGGTCTCAGCCCAGTCCAAGCAGATCCCTTCAATCCGCTCTGTGAGGGGAGTGGAACCAGCTGAAGCTGCTTCCTTACAGAGCCAGGACTTTCCTGCCCAACTCCAATATGTCATCTAGTTGGTTGCCCGTTTCCCACAGGAGGGTCCCATTCCCATCACTCACTGTATGTTGATGCTGGTCCCCTAGAACTACTGGGTTCCCCAACCTCTGACAGCATGGCTGCGGTGAATTCATGGTGCTTCTGGGTGGGTCACACACAGGGCTGTTCAGCTCCACGCTCCGGCCACTCAAGCCAGTCGCTTCAGCACGGGTTCGGTTGCTCAAGTGGATCTTGGGCACAAATTCAGGCGGCTTGGGAGAGTGCAGTGCTTGCCAATCTTAGCTTCTCTAATGGTAGCCCCAGGACCTTGTACTCCAGCAGTTTCCCTTCAGTTTCTTCCTGGGTTGATAGAGTCCATCTCCCTCTGTTTGAGTCTCTCCAGGGTGTTCTATTCTGGCATTTGAGCTGTCTCTCTCAGAGAGGCTCCATATCCTGCTACTTACCAGTCCACCATCCTCCTGTTGATTTTTAAAAACTCATTTTTGACTCTATTGGCATTCTCTATTTGATTAGGCATTTTTGACATACCTTCCTTTCCTTCTTTAGTTGTTTCCTTTAGTTCTTTCAATATCTTTTCAATAGCTTGCTTTAAGGCCTTTATTAAATCTGGTAACAGCCCTCTTTACTATTATTATTATTATTATTATTATTATTACTATTACTGAAACAGGGTCTCACCATGAGAGCAGACTGGCCTTGAACTTGCCTGTGTAGCTCAGGCTGGCGTTGAACAGTCAGTGATCCTCCTACCTCAGCCTCCCAAATCCCGGGATACTGGCATGCACCAGCAACCCCAGCTTCAGCCCTCTTACAGGGAGTTTCCTTGTCTGAATTCTTTCCGGTGTCTGGGCTGGACTTGCCTCCTTTTTTGCTTGTCTTGTAGCTTTGTTGAAAATTGGACATGGGGTAATATGGTAATTCTGCTTACTGATCCCTCTTACTTCCTTGGGGCTTCGGTCCTCTTTTTATTTATTTGTTTAACAACCTGGCAAGACTGTTTTAATGATGCCTTCTACCCCGGCTTTAATGTCATTGAGTACACAGACTTGCACATAAGCACTATCACCTTGAGATTACAGTAAATTTAGAAGGCCTTTCTTTCCTTGATCTTTTTACATTTTTTTATTAATCATTGTTGATTGTAGGAATTTGTGCGATACAATGTAATAATATGACATATGATAAGTGTGTAGTAAATTGATATAGTGAACATTTCTATCTACTTCTGCATTTTTTAATAATTTTTTTATTTTATTTTAAAAGGGTGTAAAATTAAACACAACAAACAGAACAGAATGGGAGATAAGAAAGCATAAATTTCAAAGCTAGACAACCAGAGATCTTCACTATCTGTCATATTGTCTCTTGTTTTCTTCCACATGGTTGTCCTTATCTTTGCATGTGGAGAGCTCATACTAAGTAACATAGCCAATCTTTTCACAAGATGTGTAGTTAACTGGCTCCCACTTGCTAGGCAGGGGGGAAGGGGAGGGGGGACACGGGATGGGGGACAGGACAACATGAGATGTCTGATTCTCAGCCCACATGCAGGCAGGATCAGAATCGCCCCCCAGAGTTGGGAAGAGTTCCTTGTTCTCCCAGCATCCCAAGTCAACCGCATGGTGCAGGTCCCGAGGTGCCAGGGTCTCTCTCCTTCAGGCCGCTGAAAGTCTGACACACTCTCAGCTGCCCCCAGAGAGGGGGAGAGTTCTTTGCTCTCCTGGCATCCCAAGTCAACCACACAGTGCAGGTCCTGATGCACCAGGGTCTCTCTCCTTTGGGCTGCTGAAAGTCTGCCACACTCTCAGCCACCCCCAGAGAGGGGGGGAGTTCTTTGCTCTCCTGGCACCCCAAGTCAACCACACAGTGCAGGTCCTGATGCACCAGGGTCTCTCTCCTTTGGGCTGCTGAAAATCTGCCACACTCTCAGCTGCCCCCAGAGAGGGGTGGAGCTCCTTGTTCTCCTGGCACCCCAAGTCAACCGTAAGGTGCAGGTCCTGATGTGCCAGGGTCTCTCTCCTTCAGGCTGCCGAAAGTCTGCTACACTCTCAGCCGCCCCCAGAGAGAGGGGGAGTTCCTTGTTCTCCCGGCACCCCGAGTC
>PVJX010008150.1:0-56751 GCA_004027295.1 Dolichotis patagonum
TTTGTTAAAGAGACTGTCATTCTTCCAGCGAGCATGTTTGGCCCCTTTATCAAAGATGAGGTGGTTCAGTGAGTTTGCAGTTGTGGTTGTATCTTCCAATCTATTCCACTGATCCTCGGGTCTGTTTCTATTCCAGTACCATACTGACTTTATCACTGTAGCTTTGTAGTATAATTTTAAGCCGGGGATTGTGATGCCTGCTGCCTTGCCTTTGTTGCTTAGAATTGCCTTTGCTATTCTAGGTCTCTTCTGGTTCCAGATGAATTTTAGGAGTGATTTCTCTAGATCTATGAGGTATGTTAGTGGTATTTTGATTGGGATGGCACTGAATCTCTATAGTAATTTTGGGAGAATGGGATGGCCTTTATCTCAATCTGATAAAAAGCCATCTATAGCAAACCAACAGCCAACATCATACTAAGTGCTCAAAAACTGAAACCTTTCACTCTAATATCAGGAACAAAACAAGAGTGTCCACTAATTGCACTCTTATTCAACATAGTCCTGGAAACTTCAGCCAGAGCAATTAGTCAAGAGAAAGAAATAAAAGGAATAATGATAAGAGAAGTTAAACCATCATTATTCTAAGATGATATGATACTCTGCATAGAAGACCCCCAAAACTCCACTAAAAGACTCCTAGAGTTAATAACCAAATTCAGTAGCATAACTATATACAAAGTCAACATTCAAAAATCAATACCTTTCCTATACACACAATAATAAACTCATTGAGAGAGAAATTAGGGAAATATCACCTTTTATAATAGTATTTTAAAAATGCAATAACTAGGAATCAATCTAATAATGGATGTAAAAGACATCTACAATGATAACTACAGAACTGGCAGGGATTTAGCTCAGAGACATAGCACCTGTCTGGCAAGTGCTAGGTCATGAGTTCGATACCCAATTTCTAAAAAAAAAAGGAGAAGAAGAGGCTTGGAAAACTACAGTATCGTGAAAAAAGGAGATTGAAGAGTATATAAGAAAATGAAAATATATTCCTTGCTCTTGAGTGGAAACAACCAACATAGTGAAAATGGCCATACTTTCAAGACTGTTATACAGATATGATGCAATTTTGATTAAAATTCCAACAGGATATCAAACAGAATTAGAGAAAACAATGCTAAAATTCATCTGGAACCAGAAGAGATCTAAAATAGCAAAGGCAATTCTGGGCAACAAAGGTAAAGCACGGGGAATCACAATCCCTAACTTGAAATTATAAGGCTAAAATCTTGGAAACAACCAAAATACCCATCACTCGCAGAATAAATGAAAAAGATGTAGTATTTTTATACAATGGAATATTACTTGGTTATAAAAAGATGATCTTGAGGCTTTTATAGGTAAATGGAGGTAACGAGACTATCCTCATAAGTGAAATAAATCAGACTCACATTTGTAATTATCGTATTGTCTCTCTAGTATAAAAATAATAATAGAAAACTGAAAGAACAATAAGATCGAAAATGTGTGATAGATATTGTAATAATGAAAGGGAAATAAAGTGCTCTAAAGGATAGAACTGTATGTATGATTAAGTGTATAAGATAGATAACCATATAACTAAGGTTTTTTTAGTTTATCAAACAGAATGGTTTGTACTGTCATTGTTTGATTGTCTGCCTTTTATACTTTGATTCTGTAACTTGAACAACTACTTCTAAAATAACAGTATTTAATTTATCAACTAGTGATTTCTTACTGGTTTTTTTGAAATTATGTATTATTTCTACCCTTTTTTCTGTTTTGCTTTTTTTCTTTAAGTAAAAAAAGAAAAAATAAATTATAAAGCTATTGTGATAAAAACAACATGTTACTGGCAAAAAACATAAGATCATCAATAGAACAGATTAGAAGATACAGAAACAACTTCAGACATATTCAGTCACACTTTCTTTCACTAAGGTGGCAAACACATTCACTGGAGGAAAGATAGCCTCTTTCACAAATGGTACTGGAAAAATAGGTTCTGCACATGCCAAAGATTAAAATTGGACCCATATCTTTCACCATGCACTAAACTAAATTTGAAATTGATCAAAGATCTAAATATTAAAAGAGAAACATTAAATCTTCTGGAAGATTGAATAGGTAAAACTCTTGAAGACATAGGTGTAGGCAAAGACTTATGAATAAAGCCCCAATCGCAGAGGAACTATCACAAAGAATCAACAACTGATATCTCTTCTTATTAAAAACATTTTTCACAGCAAGAAAAGTCAACAGAGTGAAAAGACAACCCATAATGTGGGGAAAAAAATGTTTGTCAGCTCTTCCTCAGACAAAGGATTATTATTGAGAACATATGAAGAACTAAAAAAAATTCAGATTCCCCCAAATTTAAAGACCCATCCACAAATGCACATCTGAGATGAATACAGATTTCTCAGATGAAAAACTATAAACAGCATATAAATATATGTAAAATGTTCAATATCACTGGTCATTTGAGAGATGCAAATTAAAACCACACTGAGATCCCATCTCACCTTCAAAAGAATGGCTATTATCAAGAAGTCAAGCAATAACAAATGCTGGTGGGGCTTTGGGGAAAAAGGAACCCTTCTCCATTGCTGATGGGAGTGTAGACTGATGCAACCACCCTGGAAATCAGTATGAAGATTCCTCAAAGATCTAGGACTGAAAGTACCATTTGATACAGCTATTCACCTTCTGAGTATATTCTCATAAGAATTAAAAACACTGTACCACAACAATGTATGTGGATCCATGTTTATAGCAACACAATTTGTAATAGCAAGATCTTGAAAACAACTCAAATACTCATCAAGCAATGAATGGATTTAAAAAGAAATGTTTTTTATTTATACAATGGAATACTGGATTGGGGATATAGCTCAGTGGCACAGCACATACCTGGCAAGCACAAGGTCCTAAGTTCAATTTCCAGTACCAAAAAAAAAAAAGAAAAGAAAGAAAAAAAGAAATATATAATGAAGTACTACTTAGCCATAAAGAAATATAAGCTTGAGACTTTCAAAGGTAAATGGATGAAACTTAAGACCATACTCATAAGTGAAATAAATCAGATGCACATGTGTAAACATCATATTGTCTCCCTAGTGTGAGAAACTGAAAGAGTAAATATCCCAAAATGTACAGTAGATAATTGTAAAATGTAAAGAAGCTGTTCAAAAGAATAGAGAACTGGGAATGGGGAAAGGAGAAAAGAAAGAAGGGAAAAACAAGAAAAATTGTATGTGTGTGTGTGTGTGTGTGACAGTTAAGATAGTTTTGCTACTAATTTCTGTTAGTTTATTGAAAAGAAAGGTTTGTTGTTTGGACAATGCAATGCCTGTATCTTGTACTCTGAATAACTAATTTAAAGATAACTATACACATTATATTAACCATTGTGACCATCTTATTACCTTGTTTTGAATTTTTTTCTCTTTAAAATACAAAACAAGTCATAATTCTGAGCAGTGATTCATAAGTCTAAACAACATACCTTGGTCATTAAGTCTGAATAGTCATGAACACATAGCCATTGAACAAGGATTATCTGCGTTAACTATCATATTAGCAAATGAAATATGTGCAATGAAAATTATTTCTTTTTCTTAAGAAAACATGCTGTCCAATGGCCTTTAAAATGAAATACAGCAGCCACCACCAAATCATCTCTTCAGCTGGGTTTAGGCACTATTGATTCCTTACGTGTCAGAAAAGGCAGGGATGAAAATGAGTCAGAAAATCTTGGCTATCTTACAATATCGCAAGGATTTAGAAAGTTCTCATCAGTAATCATGTTTGCAAAATGATGCAATTTCAATATGATACTTATCAAGTCCATAAAACTTCTATTCCTATATTTCTTCATATGCACTTTCCTGGCATCTATGCAGCGTCCATGAATTGTTCAAGGTTACATTGATCTCACAGTCGATACTGCTGGAAGCTGTGCTGAATGTGCAATTTTGGCTCATTCATGAAGAAGCTTCTGCAGATCATTGCGAGGAACTAATAAAACTAAAATGCTACTAATAAGGTATCTCAGAACCATGAACCTACTTGACTGTAAATGCCACTGGAAATGCCAAATATCCTTGACAGAGAAACTGAAATTAATGGAGCCCTGCTCTGTCCACTTGTGCAGTAAATATCTTGGAGGACAGAAAGTATGTGTTAAAGGAGGTTATTAGCTAAGATTGCAATGCAAAAACTAACACATAAAATAATACCAGATGAGTAACAGTGCTTGCAAGTGTATATATAACACTTGAGAAATGCATACACCCATATGATATGAGACAGTTCTATACATCCAGTAATTTCAAAGGTAAGATCACTTCTAGAGAGTTTGCTTTTGTCTAAGAATTTATTTAACTCCAAATGAATCAATTTTACTATCACCTGAGGGATGATTGGAAGCAAATAGACCTTAAAAGTAAGCCCAATAAAAAGAGTACACCAATGAATATTAGTGGTCCTTTTGGTACAGCTGTTCTGTCTGTATCACGTGTGGTAAACAAGTTTCATAAGACCCTGCTCTAAACCGCTCCCTTCTGCAACAAAACAGACAAACCATATAGATTTTAGATCCTAGGTTGCTTATTTTGACTCAATATCTAAAAAAAGTCAGGTAGCTTATTTTTCCTCAGTATATGACATTATAGAAGTAATACATATTTTGAAGACATTTGTCTTTGTAATAATGCTGTTTATTTACACAACATGCTTAGTGAGTTGCCTAATATACAATATGTATACTCTTCTCATTTGAAGTTCCATTCTCGAGCCTAGGCTATTAAATGAATTGATTGCTACATGAGGAGTTGTGTATTGTGCATACATGACCAGATTCAGAACAAAGAAATAGTCAAAGTAAATTCTACCTTGTTGGTTTTGTTTTTACTTGCCTAACTCTTACATGTCGTACTATAATATATAGTACAACATAAAACTGCAGTACTGTGCTATATAGTATAATCAGCAAAAATTACTGTATCAACAAGGTGTACTGTGCCCCCCAAAAAGATATTTAAGGTTCTGTTATGGTTTGTGTCCAGATGTCCCTCCCAAAACCATGCAGTCATGGGAGCAGGCTTCCAGACTCTGTAACTAATTCATGGTTCAATGTTGGGATATGGGTGTGCAACCTATACCCACCCTACAGTAAGTGTGGCCTACATACAACGTAAGATCTACAGTCTTCTCTTGCATTCATCCATTTTTCACTCTTATTGCTTTTGTTGTCTTCTGTCACCATGAAGAAGAAGAAGAAGAAGAAGAAGAAGAAGAAGAAGAAGAAGAAGAAGAAGAAGAAGAAGAAGAGGAAGAAGAAATTTAAAAATCTGGGATGCAGCTAACTTCAAAGTCCATGAGTTCAATTTCTAGCTTAAAAAAAGATGAAAGAAAGAAAAAGGAACAAAGGAAAAAAGAAAGAAAAGAGAATTTAATAAATTGTCCACATTTTTTAAATATGCACACATAAAGCATAATTAATATGGCCTAAAATATTAAGGAAATTTCCAATTTTACTTAAAGAAATAAAGATTACAATTACATATCTGAATATAAATGTTATATATAATAAAACATCAATCTTAGATTAATGTATAGGTTTAGTGCAAAGCCAATCAAAAATAGACATGTAAGTACATATAAATACAGATAGAACTATAGACATAGGCATTTTCAGATAAAGGTATAGTTATATCAAGATTTATTTGATCAATGTTAAGCTAGAAATACTAGTTTATTGTAGAAAAGAAAAAAATTAAAATATTTTAACATTTCAAAGCCTGGAGATAGATATAACTAAAATACAATGGTGTAATACATGATAAATTATCTGTAGAAATAAATAAAAGGCTTATTTTTTTCTTTTTAGAAAACACTCTAACCAGACAGAAGTTTTAGAAGATTTTCTTTCTTTTATATATCATACATCATCAACTAACTAAAAAGAGAACCAGGTGTGATGGCAAATGCCACTAATCCCAGCATTCTAGGAGGCAAAGGCAGGAAGACTGCAAGTCTGGAATGAGCCTGGGACACTTAGTGAATTAATGAGACCCTTTCTCAAAATGAAAAATTGTAAAAGGGTTGATAATGTAGCTCAGTGCAAAAACCTGAGATTAATTCAAAGAACAATCAGTAAATGGATCATTTTCCATATTCTGCCATGGTTTTCTGGGCTTCTCTGCATGCTGAAGACAATTTAACTTGTCCTAAAGTTACAGTGTAATACTCCCTTGCCCAGGTAGGAGGCATCTCAATTCCTGACTTGAAACTGTACTACAAAGCCACAGTGATAAAATCAACATGGTACTGGCAAAGAAATAGACCTGAGGATTAATGGAACAGATTAGAAGATGCAAGTATAAGTACAAAGACACTCAGCCACCTGATATTTGACAAAGGTACTAAACATGTCCACTGGAGGAAGAATAGCCTATTTAATAAATGGTGTTGGAAAAATTGGCTCTCCACATGCAGAAGACTGAAACTAGATCCATACCTATCACCATGCACAAAACTAAAGTCTAAATGGATCAAAGACCTAAATATTAAAACAGAAACACTAAATCTACTAGAAGATAAGGTAGGTAGAAATCTTGGAGACATAGGTTTAGGCATAGAATTCATGAACAAAACACAAATTGCACGGGAAACACTTCAGAGAATCAACAACTGGGATCTCATATTATTGAAAAGTTTCTGCACTGCAAAAGAAATCACCAGCAGAGTGAAAAGAAAACCCACAGAATGGAAATAATTTTAACCAGCAAATCCTCAGACAAGGGACTTATATAAAGAACATATAAAGAATTGAAAAACATCACACCCCCCCCAAATTCAAAGACCCTCTCCAAAAATGGGCAGCTGAGATGAACACACAGTTCTCAGATGAAAATATACAAATGGCAAACAAATACATGAAGAAATGTTCACCATCACTGGTCATTCGAGAAATACAAATTAAAACAACATTGAGATATCATCTCACACCAGAAAGAATAGCTGCCATCAAGAAATCAACTGATAACAAATGTTGGCAAGGCTGTGGGGGAAAAGGAACACTGCTCCATTGTTGGTGGGAGTGTAGACTGGTGCAACCACTATGGAAATCAGTATGGAGAATTCTCAGAAGACTAGGACTGGAAGCTCCATTCAACCCAGCTATTCCTCTCCTGGGTATTTTCCCAGAGAAACTGAAAAGTTCATATCACAGTGATATATGTGCACCCATGTTCATAGCAGCACAATTTGTAATAGCTAAATCTTGGAAACAACCAAGATGCCCATCAACTACAGAGTGGATGAAAAAGATGTGGTAGTTTTTATACAATGGAATATTACTCAGCTATAAAAAAGGATGATCTTGAGGCCTTCATAGGGAAATGGAGACAACTTGAGTCTATCCTCATTAGTGAAATAAATAAGAATCATATTCATAAATATCACATTGTATCTTTAATGTAAAAAGTAATAAGAACTGTAGGAGTAATAAAACCCAAAATGTGTAATTGCTACTGTAAAAAAGAGAGGAAAAGAAAGTGCTCTAAAGGATAAAGCTGCATGTGTGTTTTAGTGTGTAAGATAGATGACCATATTACAGTTTTTGTTAGAATGTTGAGCAGAACTATTAACAGTCTCATTGTTTGAATGTGTACTTTGTATGCTTTAACTTTGTAACTTGAACAACTATTTCCAATGATGACAGTATGTAACTTATCAAGTGGCGATTTCTTAGTGTTTTTGTTTTTGTTTTTGTTTTTGTTTTGTTGTGGTTATTGTTCTTTTTTTCTTTTTTTTTTTCTTTCCCCTTTGGAATTCTGTATTGTTGCTACCCTCCTTCTGTTTTGCTTGGGTTTTTTTTTCTTTCTTCTTCTCTTTAAATAAAAAATTTTAGAAAAAACTCTCCCTTGCCCATTTCTAACCTTGGTTCACACCAACTACCAGTACATTCCACATGAGAGAATATCTGTGTGTGTATTTTGTAAACTGCAGGTCATTCCATGAGTGCTGCCCATTAGTACTGCTTTGGGATCACGGCCTGGGATCCTAGAGCGTTGCCAGAGAAAGAGCCAGACCTGAACAGCAAGGCCAGGCCCTTTGGAATCAGATGGACACATCACTCCTGAAAAGCCACTGCATCTATGTTCGTGCAATGTTCCACATCATTCCCACCATCATTGCTACAAATCTTTTCCACTTTCTTTACATTCTCGGGTGTCCCCTTAATCTTTTAGACTAAGCAGATGTCTTCATTTTCTATTATACCAACAAAACATAAACCATGTGAAGCAAGCCCCCTCATCTTTCCTCTCTCTGTCTCTCTCCCTGTGTCTGTCTGTCTCTCTGTCTCTGTCTCTGTCTCTGTGTCTCTCTCTCTCTCGCTCCTCACTTTGCCTATAAAATCTCATTGGATATTTACAATCCCCTTCTTCTTCTTTTCTATACCTAACAGGAAAAAGAAGTTCTTCCCAAAGTTATTCCACTCATTTATTTTTTAATCCCATTCTTTATAAGTCCCTTTGGAATTTTTTTTTCAAATCCTTTGTCTTTCAGGCAATTTCAGGATCTTCCTAACGGCTGATTTATTTTTATGATACCTGATGCTCTTATTCCCTCCTCTGAAAAATGACCTTTCCTTGGTGATTACGTGACTGCTCAATTCATCTTAATCCCTTTAACCGTATGTTTATATGTTGTGTGTTTCTGTGAGTATATGTTATGTTTGACAATAAAAAGGCTTACAAAACTGAAGCCAAAGAAATGACCCTTCTTGATCACCAAATTCATTGAACGAAGGATCTCCCCTAACCTCAGTTCACATCTGCACAGCGTTAACAGTTGATGATCTGCTTCTGCAGCATCCGAATTACGGACACCCAGCTACCAAATCCAGTTACTCTCCTCCCTTTTCATCCTTCTTGACATCTCAGCGACATGGAAACTTTTACTTTATTTCCTGCAATTATAGGACCTGTCTGGCACTCATAAATGATGCTTCCTTTTGTTTTTCATTTTCTCCTTCATGCTGCTGTTTCCCTCAAGACTCAGTTCATTTCTTCCACTCACGGAGGTCACCCTGGTTGTACTTCAGTTTTTCTCAAAGGCACTTTGGCTTCACTCCATCGTATGCGCATAGTTAGTAAAAAGGCTGGTGTTCTGTGGCGGGGCATGAATAACAGGAAAATTTTCCCATCTTTTTTAATTTTCTCAAGGTTCACAGTAAGTTTATTTCAATATCATGCATTCTCATTTCCAATTGCCTATGCATAAATACTAATTGCTTTCCTATTGCTGTTTCTCCCTGTGGGTTGGCATCTGCTGTGAGTCTACATGCCGATGCTGTCTACCATGGCAGTGGCAGCCAGCTGCGTTCACCTGCCAGCCTGGTCACTGGCAGGCATGTCCTCGACAATTCCACCTTCCCCCAAATTTGTTCAAAGCCCCAAAAAACCTTATTTGCAAACACAACTATGCTTAATAAAATGATGTAATTATTTTCAGACCACAAGAACTATATAAACTGAACAGTAAAATAAGGCTACTTTCTCTGACATTATTCTAAACAAATAATAGTAAATATCATTAAAGGAGCATGTTACTAAATAAAGCCAAATGTATGCTATTACGAATGGTAGTCTAAAATCTGTTTGTATTATTTCATGGTTTAATATCAGGATATCTAGAAAATTCAGTTTTGTTATTGGTGATTCTTAATTGTGGCCCTCTAGCAAACTAAAAATGAAATAGGAATGAATAATGTACTTAAATAGATACAAACCCATTTGTCCATGGGTTTGCAACCACTGCTGTCAGCACGCAAGAGGACAGTATTACTGAAGTTTCCCAAAGTCCAACAAGTCTACACACAGCTGGTTGCCACAGTGACAGCAAGAACAAAACTAGCTGCCAAAGGCTCCAGAGATAGAGGCCAAAATATACCAAGTGGTATATGAGGCATTTCTTCAGGTACCCTCCAAGTGGTGAATCATCCCTGATGACTAGGATCTGGATTCTGCTATCAGAGATTTGGCAAGCAAGTCTACTGCCTGGAGAATAGAAGCTGACCAAGACCTGTTTCTGTTATACAAGAGAACCTATCTATCGTTAACAAATAATTAGCCTTTCCTTGCCAAGTAGAAGGCACTACAGACACTTTCATATTCCAAACACAAAATCTCAGAAGTGCAGACTCTTCTCCCTCTAGTACTAGAAGAAACCCAGCACCTAAACTCTTGATTATCAGAGCAGAAACATGAAACCTGGAATGTTTATGCACAACTTGTTAAAAGCCACATTGTAACTTGAAGAATCGGGGCTGTAGCTGCTCTGGTTCTTCTAGTTTCCTGCCTGAGGCTTTTAATAACACACCTCACTTTGTAACTATCCTGTCTTCCCTGAGCCTTCCTGGCTGTGAAAGCACATTATCTGGCTCCTGCTCCCTTCCTACCACACCCAAACTATCACCCTCATATGGTCTATAAGCCTGTGCTTTCCCCAAGACTCATGTGGAAACTTAATCCCCTTTGTGCTGGTATTAACAGTGAAGCTATTTGAAAAGTGACTATGTCACCAGGGCTTCACTCCTCTGAATGGATTAGTGTCTTATAAAATGGGTGGGGACAAGCTAGGACATTTTTTCCCTTCCATCTCTTCTGCCATGTGAGAACACGGTATAATCCCACCTTGGAAATGGGCAGCCTTCACCAGACACTGCATCTGCTGACACCTCGGTCTCGGTACTTTCCAGCATCCAGAACTGAGCAGAATTTCAATTATTTATAAAGCATTCAATCTCAGTTATTTTGTTGTAGTTCATGACAATCAAGTCCTCAGCCCTTAAAAGACAATGCTTGGGCCATTTGTAAACCACACGGCCAGCATCTAAGGCTCCTCGGAATTTTCCTAAGTTTGAGAAGCTTTGGCCTCATACCCTGCATAAAGGCCAGGGACCGTGTGTATCACATTCAGGCTCCTGAGGAACACAGGAGGTTGTTCCCACCAGGCTCAATAGCAGGAGTGGGCTACTAGCTCTCACCTGGTCTTTCTCTCCAGAGAAAATGTCAAGAGAAACTGGCCAGAAATGACCCACCGGAGAGTACTGGTGCTCTTTTTTGAAAGTCTGAAATGCTGCCTTTAAGTTGGTTATTGGTTCTAAGAACTGCATTTCCAAAAGAAGGAACTGACCAGACCACCACCTTCTGACTCATTGCTTAAATTTAGGAAATCCAATGAGAGGCTTTCTTTCTCAGAGATTCTGAAATCATCACTACCCACTGATTTCCATGTGCTTACAAGTGTCTAAGACAATGCTTCTAATCAGTAGCCTTGAAGTTATTCATCAAATATTTAAAACTGCACATTTGGCATCAAAGTATATGAAACACAAAGTTTACCATTTCCTTTATTAGACATGTTAGAATAGGTAGCAAATCAGTTTGAGAGTTTTATACAAAGATTTATTTCATTTTGTTTTCACAGTGTTAGGGATTGAACCCAAGACCTTGAGCATGCCAGGCAAATGCTCTACCATTCCGCCTCTTCCCCAGTCACAAAGATTTATTTTGAACATTAAAGAAACATTATTATTTTCAATTCTGATGTTTGGGAAATATTCTCACAATCTGAGAAATATCACATAGACACAATCCATGCTTACATTCTCAGCAAATATGGATATGTGTGTTACTTTTTCAAAATAGAACTTATGAAGAACTTTAGTGTCTTATTAATTAAACAATTATCAACTTCCTAAAGACAATTCATATGGTCAGGACTTTTACTTTTTCAAAATATAACTTTCGAAGAACTTTAGTGTCTTATTAATTAAACAATTCTCAACTTCCTAAAGACAATTCGTATGGTCATTACTTGTTCAGTGGAACCAAATATGAACAACACTCAGTGAAGAGATAAAAATGTTAAGTGAATGAAAAAGAAAAACCTTAGATCATACTTTTTTGTTTTAATTAAGTTTTATAGACTGCACTAACAAATAGCAAGGTTGAAATTACCAATATTCCTCTGATAGTTTTATATACTGATAGTTTTATACACTGATAGTTTTATATACTAATAGTTTTATACACTGCATATCACATTTATAATAAAGAATTATTATAAAACATTTTTCAAACTTCCACATAGCAGGTAGCAATATGGTATTCAAACTATGTAATGAATAAAATATAGTTTATAAGAACTATTGTTAATCATAGATCTTTTGCAATTGTTTTGAAAATATTCAGATAAACAAAGATATAAAAAGGTGAATTTTTCAGTGGGTCCTTCTTGTTCTTGTGTCTATTTCAAAAAAGGAAAAGATTACCAATGTTGGTGGAAAATTCTCCCCTAAAATTAAAATTAAAAATTCACAAAAATGTCCAACAAAAATTTGAAACAATGGAAAATATGTAAATGTAATTGCTTGTGGGAAAAATTTTATCTGATTTTAGAAAACTGAGGCATTTATTATTTTAATGAATGTTTGTTTTTATTCTTTTTTTGAATGATTGTTTTTAATGTTTTTAATATTTATACTCAGAAGTTAATTTTTCTCTTGGTCCCAAGAATCCCTTAAGTATGAGATAAATGCTTCTTGAACTGTGGCCTAAAGTCCTAATAGTCTAGATTACAGCAAAATATTCAAATGTATGTTTTTGAAAGATTTTATTTGTAATTGCTATAAAGCATTGAGTAATCTCCCTTCAAAACTTTTGTCCATCAAGAACGTCAGGATTCAGTCTCACTGGAAAATAGTGCCTTGGCTGATAAAACCAGTTAAGGTTTCAGGGAGAATGGCCCCTATGTCCAATGACCTTATAAGAAACACAGAAGGACAGAAGAACAGAGGAAAACAGTCCTATGAAGTGGAGGCAGAGATTGAGCCCAGGTAGCACCAACCAAGGAACACTAGGAGCCACCAAGAGCTGGAAGAAGCAGAGGACATCTTGCTGGAGACTTCAGATTCTGCCACTCCACTGAAACCTTGATTTCAGGTTTCAGAACTAGGAGAGAATACATTTCAGCCAAGTTAAAATAACTTGTCATGGTAACCATAAGAAGTACAATGGGTACCATCCACCCTATTGTCTTACATTCTTCACAGATACAAACTGAACTTGTAGGGACACAAATGTATTGCCTTTACTCGCATGTCCCAACACATTACTTGATTGTAGATGAAGTATAACAATGGTGCCCAAGAATTAATTTTCCTGCCAAAGTTCTTTAATTTGAGAAAAATTAGTTCACCAGTAAGTCATGTGATATATCACTTTATTCATCTTTTTCTATATTTACATTTATTTTTCTTTAAATGCTTTTAAACTTATTTTAATATTAAAGTTTAGAGTTGTTGTTCTGTCTTTTATTTTTAACTTCTCAAGGAAAGATATGAGGATGTTTCATAACTTTCTTCTTTTCTAATAAATGTACTTGGTGTTAAAAAAAATACAAAATTCCCAAAGGACTCAGTTTAAGTATGACTATAACCTCATCTCACATCATCTTACTCATTGGCAAGTGCCCCACAGCCTCAGTGTATCGCCCTTTATATTTCCCCTATGAGCATGGTCACAGTCAGAGAATGTCTCATGTAGCTCACATTGATTTGTTTACAGTCTGTGGACAAACACTTGTTTTATTGATATGAATTTCCATGCCATTTATTGTACTCATGTGCATGATTACATATGTATGAATAAATAAATCTAGCTCTTTTAAGCAGCAAAAAGAAAATGTTTAGAATTGTTTGTCCAAATTACAGACATTTGAATTAATGTTTTTTGAAATACTATGTTTTGGGGAAAGATGGCAGACCTAGAGGTAGCAGGATATGGAGCCTCTCTGAGCCAGGCAGCTCAAATGCCAGACTAGAACACCCTGGAGAGATCCAAACAGAGGGAGATGGACTCACTCAACCCAGGAAGAAACTGAAGGGAAAGAAACTGCTTGAATACGAGGTCCTGGGGCTACCAGCAGAGAAGTTAGATCAGCAAGCACTGCACTGTGGCCAGGCTATCTGAATTCGTGCCCAATATCCACTTGAGCGACCGAAGCCACGCCGAAGCAACTGGCTTGAGCAACGGGAGTGTGGAGCTGAACAGCCCTGTGCGCAGTTCACCCGGACCCGGCCCTGCACGCAACCCACCCAGAGGCACCGTGAATTCACACTGCAGCCGCACTGAGGTCAGAGGTCGGGGAGCCCAGCAATTCTTGGGCACAAGCATCAACACGTGGTGAGTGATGGGAATGGGACCCTTCTGCAGGAAAGGGGCAACCAACTAGACAACATATTGGAGTTGGGCAGGAAAGTCCTGGCTCTGTAAGGAAGCAGCTTCAGTTGATTGCTCTCCTCACAGAGCGGATTGGAGGGATCTGCTTGGACTGGACTGGGACCCAGTGGGTCATCACAAAGCAATTGGTTCCCTGAGGGCAGCGCACACTGACACAGTGAAGGCCCTCGAAGGTCAACTGACCCGGGGGGGAGGAGCCAGCGTATATTACTCTTGCATTTTACTCTCTGATAGCAGATGGCCCTAGCCTGTGTGCTCTAGAAGAGCCCTAACCAACAAGAAAAGGGGCTGGGAATTACACTATACACTTGTATGGAAGGAACCAAAAACATGAAAAGAGACAGAAATAAGAAAAAGCCCCCAGCCCCCAAAGCTGAGAATATTGATCCAGGAGAGGTAAATACAAAAGAGATTGAGGGTAGCAAACATGCCACATCAAACACAGCATCAGCGGACATAAAGAGATATCTTCCGGACCTCGTAAATGAGATAAAAACTGAAATACTAATTCAAGTTAAACAAGAGATGAGTAGATTAATAAAAGAAAGGCTGAGCACCTCTCAAGAAGACATGGACAGAAGAATGGAGGAACACAGAAGGAGAGAAATGTTCAATGAAGAATATAAAAAAACCTAGAATTCATGAAGCAGATTCAAAGACATTACCAGGAAACTAAAGACTCCCTAGAAGGTTGGCAGAACTGCTTGAAAGAAACCAAAGATAGACTATCAAAAATTGAGCACAGGCTTGCAATGTGTGATCATGAAAGAGAAGATCTGTTAAAAATAACAAGGGAGCAGGCAGTAACAAAACAAAGGCTAGAGGATGACAAGAGGATCTATAACTTAAGAATAAAGCATGTGAATGAAGAAGCAGGAGTCAAAACAGAAGAACTGCAAAGGCTATTCACAGAAATTATGAAGGAAAACTTCCCAAACAGAGAAAAAGGAAATGATATACAGATGTATGAAGCATACAGAACTCTAGCCACCTACAACCAAAACAGAGCTATACCTAGACATATAATAATCAAGATCCTAGAAATTCAATATAAGAACAGAATATTAAAAGCCGTCAGAGAAAAGAAACAGATCACCTATAAAGGAAAACCCATCAAAATCACGGCAGATTTCTCAACACAGACCATCAAGTCAAGAAGAGCTTGGAGTGAAATAATTCAAGCCCTGAAGGAGAACAATATCCATCCCAGATCGATATATCCTGTAAAACTCTCTCTAGAAATTAATGGAGAAGCAAGATGCTTCCACGACAAAGAGGAACTTGGAGAATTTGTGACCACCAATCCAACCCTACAAAAAATACTGAAGGATATTTTAGAGAGAGAGAAAAAGAATATGAGCATTTCAGGAACAGTGGCAGAGAGGCCTCAGTGAACAAGGCAGACAGTGGAGTGCAAGAGAAAAATAGACTACCAATGGCAGAAAAATAGAATAGCATAAATGAGGCAGAGAAGATTGGCTATAATCTCTAGGTATAGAGGGCCTCAAAATACTAACAGAGAGAAACACAGGCAGAGTAGATCAGGAGATAGGGTCCATTGAGATGGTCTATGTAGGGAGGCAGTGGGACCCAAAACAAGCAGTGCACCCTATGGGAGTGAAAGGGGAGGAATTGTCTAAAAAAGGAAGGCAGAGGATATTGTTAATGGGGTAACAAGATTTAAAAATCTACATTATTCTCATCACTCTGCTTGCATGGATTACATGCTGTTCTAGTTTGTCTACTTACACTAGACTTGAGGACATGGTCAGCTATCCCAAAAATAAGAGGACATAATATGGTAATCACCCTTAGTTTCCTATCAACTTAATCTGAAGCCCTGTATAACTTATACTGTCTTATTATGACTGATATTATTTGAATCTGGTTTGTTAGAGTGCTATCTTGTATTGACTGATTTTATTCAAATCTGTTATGATTGATAACATCAAGTCTAAGAGTATAGGCAACTACACTGAAGATGACAAGATTCACTAAGATACCCACTCTGGTTTGATTATTGCCTGCTTTTGAAGTCTTATAATATCTCCAATGTTTTGTTTTTATTAATGTTGTTATATACTGCTGCGACATCATGGTAACCATTGTAGATCACCTAGTACTGCGGTTTTATACGACTTTTTTGCTTCATGTTTTTCTAGGAATTGTTTTGTTTTGTCTTGCTCTGTTTTGTTTTTACCTCTAATACAGAAATGATAGATATACATGTAGAGACTCATGCATGTGTAGAGCTTATAAACAGTTTACGAGAACCAACCATATAACGCAAGTTGAAATGAACAACTACTTTGAAGAAAAAGAGACACTATAATACCCAGTGCTGATTCCGTAATGTCATGATGTGAAATCTAGCAA
Organism: Dolichotis patagonum; assembly: GCA_004027295.1. NCBI lineage: Eukaryota > Metazoa > Chordata > Mammalia > Rodentia > Caviidae > Dolichotis > Dolichotis patagonum. The sequence continues at coordinate 16,671 of PVJX010008150.1, forward strand.
TACTATCATTCTTTGTTCAAAGTGATTTTAACTTGTTTTGTTTTGTTTAAGTTAAACACACATGAAGGTATGGACAGCTGTTTTGAAGAGAATGAGAGACACTATGACAGCCATTCTTGGCTTCCTGAATGTCTGGTCTTGAAGACCTGAAATGCCCTCCTCGTCCTGCTCAGATCAGTTTCATACTGTGCTGTTTCATGTGAACTCCCTGTATGTGACAATATGGACACCTATTTGGAAGAAAACAAGAGCCAATATGTTAGATAGTGAATATCTCCAATTGTCTAGCTTTGAAATTTATGTCTCTTACATTGCTTTCTTGTGACCTGCTTTGTTGTGTTTTGTTGTGTTTAATTTTACCCTTTTGATATAATTGCATGTATATTTGAGTGGGTAAGATGGATGACCATATCACTGTTTTTGTCAGGTTGTGGAGCAGAACTGTTGACAGTCTCACTGTTTGAATGTCTACGTTACATGTTTTAACTTTGTAATTTGAACAACTATTTCCAAGAAGTCAGTATGTAATTTGTCAAGTAATGATTTCTTAGTTGGGTTTTTTGGGGTTTTTTTCCTTTTTTACTTGGAATTCTGTGTTGTTGCTACCCTTTATTCTGTTTTTTTTTTGGGGGGGGGGTTCTCTTTAAACAAAATTTTTAAAAAAATAAAAAATAAAAAAAGACTCCAAGCACAAAAGTTAAAAAAAAAGAAATACTATGTTTTTTAACTTCAATTAAGCATCACATTTTGCAGTGTGTAATTGCTTTCTTTTTCTACTTATGTAAATGCATTTTATCTATTCATCAAAATCATGAAAGAATAAATTTCACCTCACTTTTGCCATAGGCAAAGTGATCTCAGCTATCTCAGCTATCACTTTATAGGTTGTACGTGGGAGTGGCTTTTTAAAATCTGTCCTAATGTTTCCTGTTGCATATAAAATGACTCAGTCAGAATTTGCTGTTTCTGCATTCTTTTCCTGCCCTGGAATCAACAGAGGCTGACTTCCTCCGAGCTTCCTTAAGGTCTCCTCACAGTCAGTGTCAAGGCTAGCAGGACTCCAGATTGCTTATCCTTTATGAGCTATTGTTTCTACCAACTGCATTGTTGTTTTAGGTTGTCAAGTAAAGAGCAGGTCAGATTTATGTCTAGTTTAGTGGTTGGTCCTAAGCCATGCCAGTAAGAGCCTTTTGGGAAAATATCCCTCAGGAAATTACAGAACTGGCTAAGATTTGCTGCCTAAAAATCCTATGAGAGAAGATAATAAACCCTATGAAAATTAAAACCCAGTGATACTTTTTGCAAATCATTTGAGATTGATATATGAAATATGCATGATTTAAAATATTAGATACAGAGAAATGTTTAGTTCTTGCAAATAAAAACATACCAAAGCCTTGAGAAGGTACTCACTGTTACTTTTTTATGAACATCTAAAACAAGACAACTTTCAAGTTTTAATATCTTCTATCAAATGAGCACAGGAAGTTATCATCCCTTCAAAGTGATGGGTGCTTTACCAGTGAGTCTGAGAATGCAGATGGATGAATGTGAATAAATGTGTGACAGAGGGAGGATCCTAAGGAAAAATCATTCCCCTGAACTAAGTTCCTAGAACATGCTGCACAGAACAAAAAATAAGAGAAGTTGCTATGCAGGAAAATTATTGTCCTGCACACCATAGTCTCTATGTCTCAAGCATTTTAGGGACTAACTTTATGAGCAGCAACAACAGCCGATCCCTCTCCATACAAAATCAAAAGTGTGTGCCTAGAAAGATGAAGTGCCAACCAAATTTAACAGTTTATGATACCTTGCATAAACTATATTTCTAATTGATTTTTTTCTCCCATGATTTGTTAACAATGTCAGTTATTACTACATTTTAGGTTGATTATGATCTCTACACTATAACCAACTCCTTAATATGAATTCATGATCCTTCATAGTTAGACTTCATTTTTGAGCTTTAATTCTTCTCAACTCCTCTCCTTGGCTCCTGTCTCCAACAAATGTGTACCATTTCCCATTGGAAAAGAGCTGAGCTAGTTGTTACATTACAACTGTTAGCCAAACACCATCTCTGTCTCCAAAGAAACAACAAAAATCACAATATGTACCGTAAAAGCCACATACATTCAAGCACAAGACGACTAACCTAGTCCAGGAGTCATAAAGGTGTTCTAGGCAGAATGTCAGGGCAACATCTAAAAGGTAACTAATGGTCAAGCAACTGAGATGTGTAAAGAAGTATTCTTTGCAGAGGGCACAGTGTTTGCAAATCCTTGGAGATCAGGAGGTCCTAAAAAACATTCTTTAGTTCTTCTGCAGTCTCAATTTGTCCATAATGTCTAAGTCTGGTTACTGTGAATGTACCAGAGCTGAGTCCTCAACTAGGTCTCCTGTTCCACAAGGTTCCTATGCTCACATTGGTTATGGATATCCAGAATACACACGTAGAAAAACTAAGGCTATATGCACCATTTTGTGAATTGCAATGCTCTAAGGACAATAGTCGTCACTAAACTTTAATGTCTTACCCCCAAGTAGCTTTGATAATTGTTTCATTTCACTCACTGTTCAAATTGTTCTCACTCTTCATTAGACTGAAGGCCTGGAAGCTCCATGAAAGACAAATCCTGAGAGCAAATTTGGCTCTGAGCAGCTATTTCTCTTTTGTACCTTCTATAGTTCATGCAATTCAGCTTCCTTAGTCTCCATGACAATATCCTCATTCAAACACAAAAGCAAAATCAGAACAATTTTATCAACCATGTGTGCGAAAAGCATGCTATCTCCCCACCTCCACATTGCCTAGCTCCTGCTCACTCATCATCCTTTGGTCTCATTCCCAAGTTTTTCCCATCATCCCCTATGCTACTAGGAAAATATGTTGGATGAGGACTTGGCTAAACATACATGTGTAATACACATGTGTGTTCAGAATAGAAGTACTGGCAGAACTAATTTCACATATACCACAGTGGCACCACATCTGGTCTCCATTAATGTCAGTTAGGAGGAGAATTAGCGTGGAGTTTGCCCAGAGATGAGAAACCAATTCTTGGCACTTTCCTTTGACGTACAACATTATGCGTGACAAACATTTTACACTTTTGGTGCTCCATTGTCCTCTTCTGTTAAGTGGCAGTAACGCTCTCTTCTTCACCGTTCTCTCATTGTGTTACTTCCTAATTTTTGTGTATAGTTTCCACTAATTTCAAGAGGTGCTAAATTTAAAGAGGAAAGGATCCATTTAAAAATCTAATCCATAAAAAATATAGCTTTTTTGGCAAAACTATTTGATTAAATAGGATATAGAGTACAAACGTTGTTCATCCAAGTCTGTTTCGAATGCCAAAACCTGATGCTAAAACATACTTGTATTTACCTTTACTCGTGGCATTTTCTTTATACCCAGAGTTATAATACTAGAAATTTTCCTAAGAAACATAGATATCCTTCAGTTTCATCATTGAAATAAATTTTCTTTTCTAAGGCTACAGATAAATACACCAAATCATAAACCAAATCATAGTAGATTTTTTCCACCTTCTATAGTAAATATATTGTGATTGTAATTAGCTTCATTTGCTCCCTGATTTTAAAGATAAAAGCAAAAAATTTCATACAATTGAAAATGTAATTCTGTGGCAATGTTTTTTCTTCAGAAGAATGCAAAAAAAATCTATAAATCCTCTTTCAAGCATTTCTGCTTTTCTAATTTAAAATGATGCATCATGTAAGAAAACAAACAATTGTTTCTTATAAAATCATTTCCCCTTACAAAGTTTAGTATCAGCTCTCATAAGTCATTTCCTACGATTTCTGAATCATTCAGAGAGTACTGTGCATCTGTGCATAACTGAATGACCTAAATTACTTTAACTTCTGATTCATCACGCCCCCATCCTATTTTTGTATTTAGCTCCATTTTCTCTCTGAGTTTCAATGACAACACAGAACAAGGTTATTCATAAATAGTTTCAACCTATAGCTCTATTATTTCTTTCTCAGAAGAAAGCTTTACATATTTTCTCTTGCCAAATTGTTTTAAGTTCTAAGCCATGTGGTTAGAGTAGGTAAATATACAGAATCTTCAAGCTGGGAAAAATTCTCCTCATTACTGGGTCAGCTTCCTAACTGAAGCAAGAGTATCTTCTTAATCTCCCCAGAAGATGATCCAGGCTTGAAACCGTTCCAGGAAAAAGAATCCACAAAATCACAAAGAAACCAATAAGAAATCAATTTCTCTCTCCTCTCTCTCTCTCTCTCTCTCTCTCTCTCTCTCTCTCTCTCTCTCTCTCTCTCTCTCTCCCCTGTCTTCTCTCTCTATTTCTGTCCCTCTTTCTTGCCTTATTTCTACTAGTAGAGATTCCCAGAACCTTTGCATCGAGCCTTTGTTTTTTCTTGAAGACTGTCTCACTAAGCTGCTAAACTGCCCACATTGGACTCAGATTTGTGATCCTCCTGCTATAGCTTCCTGGAGTCCTGAGATTATAGGCATGTGCCACCACACCCAACTAACCTTTTAATTGAAGAGTTTTTACGTGTTCATCCTTATGTCTGACAGAAATAACCTTCCTTTAGGCCTTTGCATGGGCTGCTACCTAAATACAATCAAGTCTCTACTCAAATGTCATCTACCCACCTGTACTTGTCTTCATAAAATTCATAATATTCACTGTAATATGACATTACACTACTGGTCTATTATTAGTTGATTTTCTGATGCAGCACAGAACATAAACTGCAGGAAACCAGGGACTGAATTTTGTTACTCCTGAATTTCCATTCCCTAGAAATACCTAATAGACAATAGGACCAGTAATACTTGCTTGTTGAATAAATCTTAAACTGAAATGGGTATCCTTATGAATTTCATCCACTAGTTAGGTATGGTGGTGAATACGTGTAATCCCAGCTCTCAGAAAGCCAAGAAAGATAGCCATGAGTTCAACGCCAGCCTACGCTATATATGAGTTCAAGGTCCGCCTGAACTATACATAGGGAGGGCTTATCTCAAAAAAACAAAAACATAAATAAAAACTGGATTTCATCAATGAGTCTGCATTCTCCATTTTAGAATTCTATAAGAGCAAGCGTTCTTCCACAGAACAGTCAACCGTCAAATACTTGAAAACAGTATTCAAGCTTTTTTATTTCAGAGCTATAGTACCACAGGCAGTATAAAGCATTCTCAAGAACATGATATTAAAAAGCAGCTTTGTCATATCAAAGCAAACAAACAGAAAAATGAATTCGGGGAACAGGCCTTGGGTTTATAGGTAGCAGAGAAAATACTAAAATTTGGGGTTAGGAGTTGGAATTAGGCAACAGAGAAGAAATGCAGGCTGTTATTATTTTCCTTGCTTAGAGAATATTATAAACTGAAAATGAGTTACTAGGTCATTACTAACTCGTTAAGAGAGCAGCAAAATTCCAACAGGTTGTAGAAGAACCACAATTTAATTCTTCACCAATGCAAGTTTTCTATTTTCCTGGAAAAATAAAATCTAACCCTTAGTTTCTTTATTTCTAAATCAAGGAGGGGAAAAAGACTCTCTTCAAACTTTCTGTCAGCTTTTGAATTGGCCTTATAATAAAATTCCATGTAGCAAATAAGTGACACTCGTAAGGAACAAAAGCTTTCTTCTGGGATTGAACATGAATGGACAAGCTGATGATGTGAGAGACATAAAAAGTCCTAGCACTGAGCAAGAGAACATTACTGATAATACAAAGAAGGGTATTAAGAACCTATGGAGAATTCATCTTGAGTTAGGGATAAGAGAAAGCTAACATCTGAGAGACTGGAGACTTTCTCTACTGATATCCTGGCAGCCAGAAGAAAGAAGAGCAAAAGAACATTCTGTAAATGAGCCAGACGGTAAGGCTATGCACCACAGAAACCTGAAATTTCAGTATGATCATCAGAGTAATGTGCTGGTCGTGGAGTGTATAACTTAAAGGGGAAATATGCACATGTCCAGAAAGGTATTAATGAATTAGTCACACTGAAAGAAACAAAACGAAGAGGGTAAATGAATGTGTTTGTCCAACAACAAAAGACATCGCCCAAAGTTGGTCTGTACCCTAGGCTACTTACACTGAGAGATGTATGTGTCTTTATTTTTTCCCTCTGTCCTTTTTCACTAGCTTCAGCTCTCAAAGTACCATATATTCTTGCTCTGAGAAATAATTATTTCAAAAATATCACTTTTCTTTAGTGTGTCAAGTTTTTTAATCCTGATTTTTAATAATTCTAGAATTGGAGAATTTTTGTTTTCTCTTCAAGTGTTAATAAAATGTTATGAGAATGACTAAAATTGGGAATTACACATTATCCTGAATATGTGGCATATATACCTCATTCAATCTCTTTTCAGTATTTTATAAATCTTTCTTGCTACAGTGATGAGAGCTAATGCTCACTAATTTATGATAAGAGAAGATGTACACAGTCTTACTATGTAGCTCAAGTTGGCCTCAAACTCACGATTAACCTCCTGCCTCAGCCTCTTAAGTGCTGGGATTACAGGCGTGCAGTATCTTGCCCAGCACAATGAACAATAGCTTTAAACTTCTCTTTGGCGAATATTTTACTAAAGTTTCGAAGAGGTGAAACTATTTGGATTTCTGTGTCATCTGCTTCACAAAAAAAGCAGGAAGCCAAGAGCAAACGGTGAAATGTGGGTAGTGTGCCACCTGCTCTGCGTTCCTGGCTCACCTGTGCCTTGACTGCTTATGTCCTGAGAAGGCCTCAGCTACTTTCTCCTTCAGAAAATCAACAAGCGAGATTAAGGAAACCATCCTCAGCAAAGACAAAATTATATACGTTTGTCTTTTTAATTTTTTCTTAGACTATTTTCATCTTCTCTTTGCAAATTAGTTCCAGCACTGGTGTCTCAAACTTCTATTACACACACCTTTTTCCACACGTCTGAACCTTTTTGCAGATCTCTGCTTGTCATTACTATTTTCCTCTTTCCAAAACAATGAGCCCTCCTCTCGGGGCCAGGCTGCGGCTCAGAATTCTTCACCTTTCCTTCCTTGTACAGATCCACATCAGAACCCTGTCACCCAAATATTTACAGATTACAACAATTCCTTCCTCTTCAAGTTCCAAGGAGCCTTCTTCCCCTCTGCCAATGCTATCTACCACCAGATAAAGACATTGTTACCTGGAGGAAGCTGGTTTCCTGCCTGCAGTCTGCTGAGTCACATCTTGCCATTCATTACTCTGCTATAATCATCCAATTCTTTTTCCCCCCATTTTGCACGCTGTCCTCTGTAAAACGCATCTCCGCGTTCAGTTTTGTGGCTTCCTCAGCTGAAACACAAAAGTTCTACTTGCACACCTCAGGTGCTTCTTTCTCCCACCGGCCCCCATCGATCACATCAATGCTCTTTTCCCACCTTCTTGCCCACCCATTCTATTATTTTCTCCAGGATCTCTAGGAGCAACCGAAGTAAACATGATCATCCCACACACTGCAGTTTAAAAACAACATAAAGCAACCAACAGAGGCTCTGACAAGATAATTAAGTTACCAGACAAGCACCAATGTACTCTAGATGGTGGTGACTCACTGGAGTCATGAAAGTAACTGATGCTCTGAAAATACAGACTGTTGGAAAACCTTTTCTGAACCTAGTTTACTAAGAAACAAATGAACACTTGGCTGACTCTCCACTGATCTTCTCCCCATCTGAGCCTAGAGCTTAAACAGCTGTAGCCTCCATTCTAAAGAGCCCAGGCAACAGAATGATAAAATCCAAGGGCACATTTGCTTGGATCCCCAAGGCCTCCTCCCCCAGACATCCAGCCTGCCCCAAGATCCAGGCAAGTAAGACTACTCCTTAGGGCTGCTTGAAGCACACATTTTCCTAATTATTTAATCCCAACAGATTTCCTCTCCTCAATCCCCACTTCTTTCTTTTCCACTAGAATTTTATAGCAAAGTCAGAAATGCAGTTTAGTATCCCATTTTATAGATCTCTCAAATATATGGAGTGTATCAGTGTCCTGCTTTGCGAATTGCCAAACAATGCCTTGCATTGTTCTCCTTTAGATGTTCAACTTTGTATTTCCTTAAATTAAAAAAAAAATGAACATTTGATTTCAAGTTGCTTAAGCAAGAGTTAGTCTCACATACTGGGTCCTAATTGTCCAAATATAACCTGAAACAATTTTAAGATCCATAATAGAACAGAAATTCCTAAGTAAGAGCACTTTGTGTTAGTTTCCCACTGCTGAATGACAAATTATACACTAGTAATCTAAAACCACATAAATGTATTGTCTCACAGACCCCATGAGTCAGACTTCTAGCACTTTTCTGTTGAGTCCTCTGCTCAATCTCACAGGCTTGCAATAGATTTTATAGAGGGATTAATTATGGTCTTTTTCCAGCCACCTTGATTTAGGGCAGAACTCAGCTCTTTCTAATTGTAGGACTGCGGTTCTTACGTTTTGATGGCTGTTATTTGGTTTCAATTCATGGAGGCCACATATTGGTTTCCCACCACATGGCTCTTTCTACCACATGGCAAGTGTTTCTTTTCTTTTTTTTTTTAATTAAGCATATTGGAGCATTGTAGATACACATAATGATAACATTCAGCATAGAGAATTTGGCTCTGTACATGATATAGCTTGATTCTCCTTTTTCCCCCATCCCCTCTCCTTCCTCCAACCCCCCTTTCCCTCCTTATTCACAAAAGCTTTGTGTCCATTGATTTATTCCAGTCTCTTTTTTTTCTTTTCTCCCCCTTCTTTCCCTCCCTTTCCCTCCTCGTTCCCCTTCCCATTTGAACACTTCCCATTCCCCACCAGGACAGCTGCTCTATCACTTTGCATCTCCCCTCCAGTCCATGTGGGGAAATGGTATATAATATGGCCCAACAATAGGAGCAAAGGAGTTGCTTCCAGAATAGACATGAGTCATCATCTTTCTAAGGTTGTCACATTGTACATTTAACTACCAAATCGGGAATATTGCAGTCACTTTCTTCAACAAACATTTCCCAACACTGAAACCTACCCAGATACTCACACTGAGAAGCCTATGAGAACTGTTGTTCACAAATCAAATGTTGTTGTAGAAATCCACAGGAGAAGACAATTCAATAATTTATGAATGGGTACTAAGTAATTACACTTTTAGCTAAAACTAATAAAATTTTAAAAGAAAACTGTCTTAACTGAAGCTTTGGGGTATAGTGAATTCTTTGTGCTGATTAATTCTTGCTAAGCACTGGGGAGAACATTCAAAGACAAGCCTCTATGTATCCTAGTATTTCAAGGCTACTTGAGGCCTGACTTAAACTCTACCACAAACCCTAAAATTCTAAGCTAAGCCTAAGAAATTATAGTGTTTGAAAGAAAGCAAAATAACAAATGATTCTCGATGTTTTACCAATCCAGGCTAGCAAAGCTCACTACTACTCAGCTTGGTAACAATGCATCTGAGAAACAGGTCTAATATGTAATGAGAGTGCCACTTTAAATAACATGTAAAAATAAGTAAGTAAATAAATAAATAAATGGAGGCATTTTCCTGTAAGTTATTAAAACTTTCCGCAAACTTTACTGGATTTAGTGACATTTTCTGCCCACAATGTGTGATCTGAAGATTATGCCTAAATGATTGGGATAATGTGAGCTAAGTCAGTAAACGCACAAAGCTAATGTTTCTCTAGGTGGGAGAGTGCATACTGGTAAACAGTAACCCGAATACTATGAACTGCCTACCCATGCTACTCTCACTTGCACCAGGAATTTGGTAAGATTCTGTACAAATCCACTAAGTTCTACCAAGAAATAACTCCAAGAATTTAATAGATACTGTAACCGTAGCTTCATTTTTTTTAAATTATGGCTTCACATTCATCTTTGAATCTTAAATCAACTCTTAAGTCCAGTTTCTTTCATTCGTATTTTCTAGTTTGTGCAATTTGTGGCAGTTCAATTATAACTGACAATTTGGATCATTTTTTTCTTCTTCCTCCTTTGCTTAGGTTTTGGAAGCTCTTCCTGTACCTTGGAAATGAACACTGTCAAGCATCTCATTCCAGTTGATGTCTATGGAGAATCATGAGCCAGAAATGTTGCTGGCTATGGCCCCAAGAAGAGCCTGACTTTCTGGCATTGTTCTTGGCTCTTCAGGAACTTCTCAAGTGTGTCCAGCCCTCCCCAGCACCATCCAACTATATTCAGACCTCCTGAGGGCTTATGCAGCCAGTTTGACTGCTCTTGCTCTGTTCTCTGCATTCTTTAATGTCTGTGGTTTTTGTGTGGTAGCAGATCCAAAAATTGACTTTAGGTTGTTCCTACTGTTTGGTTGCATGGTAATCTTAAATGTGTGTTTGTGTGTGTGTGTGTGTGTGTGTGTGTGTTTGTATCCCTGATACTGAATCTTTCTCTTAATAAATATGCAATCAATGTTCAATCTCTAAATGATAGGATAGTAGAAAAAATATAAACAGCTTTTATGCAACAAAATATTCCAGGTCAATAAGCAAAAAATTGCTAGAAATTGCTCCTTTTAGAAAAGAAATCCAGAGAACTAAAGATGGGAGTTTATTATACATATTTGATCTATTTTATTTGGTTCATTAATTTTATAATTATTTTTGCTTTCAGCTTTTGCATTTAAAATGAAAATAAATACTCAAAAAAAGAGTTGGTGAGATGAAAGACTAGAAGAGACAAGTTCATCAACATAAAGCTGCGTCGATGAGTTTTAAGCAACAAACTGTCTCCCCATGTACAGCAAGGAACATCTCTGCTTTATTCAGTTAAGCCCTTGGTAAGTGCTCTGCAGGATGATGTGAAGGCACAAACAGAATACATGTAACCATTTTTGTCTTCCAAGAAGCAAAGTTGTGACAGACACACAATCCAATGAGGCAAGTTAAAGGAGTTAACGGCTAAATGCCAGTATCTCGTTTCCAGTACCAAATGCGCAATTGTTACAGTCACACTGCTATGAATTAATTGTGCCCTCCTCCAAAAAACAGCAGGTTGGAGTCAAAAGTCAGAATACTTCAGAATGTCATCGTAACTGGAGACAGGTCCTTTACAATGTTATCAGCGAAAGTGAGACCACTAGGGCAGGCCTTGATATAATGCGTTGCCCACTTATCAAAGTGGAAATTTGGACACAGCAACAGACACACGTAGGGAGAGGATAATATGAAGGAATGAGAATATCATTTACAAGACAAAGACACCCAAGGCTACCAGAAACTGGGAGAGAAGCCTTGAAGAGATTCTCCTCAGAACTCTCAAAAGAAACCAATCCCACCAGTCAGGATCTCTGACTCCTGTCCTCCGGAACTTTGAGGCAATACTTTTCTGCTAAGCTGCTCAATTTGTGGTACTGAGTTACAGCAGCACTAGGAAACTAATGTTTATCTACTAGTGATTAAAATGAAATTGAAGCCATCCTTCCTACTCAACTCCCAAAATAGCCTTGAAAACAGAAAACTATTTTTGACAAAACTCACTCATGCTTTCTCACTGATGGTTCTCAACCAGAGGAAATATGCCATGCTGAAGATGCTTATCAAGGTCTGGAGACATTTTCGGTTGTTACTGGCATCTGGTGGGTCCAGAGTTGAGAGTACTGTCAAGCAGTCTAAAATGCATAGCCCACCCGAAAAAGTCAAAAGAGCTAATTGATTAACTCAGTTTCTGCTACCAGAACATATTTCTTTTCATCTAATATGTTACTGTCACAAATCATAAGGAGCCTCCAATATTTTATGTGAACATAAGAGGGCATTTCTTAAAATATACATTCACTGAGCATCATGAACAGCAAATACAGTATGGAACACCATATCCCACTAAGAATGATTCTTCTGTAAACGCCATGTCCCATTTGCCTGCCCAGATTATTTAACATTTGCTAATAAATTAGCAAATGTCCGAAGAAAGCTACTGCTCATAAGCTAGTGTTGCCACCCCTATTATTGTAAGTCTGTGGGTCAAGATGCAGACTCAGAAAAAAGGAATGGACAGGCAGGGTTGTGCCACATTGCAGTCCTACAGGACGAAGGCCATAGAGTCTGTCGTTTATGTCCCAGACTTATAGAGTCCTCCTAGGACAGAATATCTGTCTTCTTAGTCCATAAAGGAACTAAAGCTTTGTATTTTTCATTTGAAATATGTTTAAATCCCTTTGGTCTAGTTTCAGAAAAGTAAAATACTTTTTTCTTTAAAGAATGTGTAACATCTTAATAGGGTTTTTTTTCCTTTGATGAGCACAGATTCAGTTTTCAAATTGAAGTGTCTGATGAACAGATATCTGTCTTATACCTTCATATAAATGCCTGATGTTCTTTTATCTGCATTAACTTTTGTGTGTTTGAACTGGATGGACAGTTTTTCTTAAAAAGAAAAAGGACCAGATTCTAACTGTCCCATAGATCTGAGTGAAACGCACAGGAAGCTCTGCTCCATGCTCACTCACGTTTACCCACTGGTTTACCATCCAATTTTATAAGCTATTTTACTAGGAGAAGTCTGTCCAACCAGTTCATGCTGCTGATGGAAGGAGGCCCTTTTCTTTCCACATAAATGTTTCAGAGCCACTGACCTGATTAACAGTAATTCAATTGATGGCTTTAAATATTGAACTTCACAGTCCAATGGTTTGTTGAAGACAAAAGACACTGAATATCTTTAAAAACATAACTGGAAAACAAGAAGCACCTATATCAGTCCAAAAAATCTCTAGCATGAGCTAACACCTTACAATCCATGTTACCTGTTTACTTAACTATTTTGGCATTGAAGAATATTATTTTAAGTTAAGTGAAAAGCTGGGAGCTTCCTTTCTCGCAACCCCAAAAGCAGAATGTCCCAGTCTCTTTCTTGTGCATGCTTATAATATATTTGCTGCAGCCTTGGTGTCTGGTAAATAAAGAAAAAACAGAAATTTAAAATACCACCTGGAAAAAACTTTCATGCGCCTGTTGTTTATTTATTTGTCAGTTTGTCCCTTGGGTTCATGAGCTCCTTGAAGTCTTCTGTCAAACACTAGGTTACCTTCCAAAACACAGGGTTGCCCAAGGGAAAATAAATAAATTCTTTCTCCAACACAGAATTGGGAATAAACTGAAGGATGACAGAGATGTGTGGAGTGTGTAACTTTTCATATCAAAGCTGTCAGCATAAATTAGGTGTGGTTAGGAATAGAGAAATAGCAGTAGCACTAGAAAGACAGAATTATGTGCAGACTTAACTGAAAAGAGGGTGAGAGACTAAAAAGACAGTAATAGTACATAGCGTAAAGCTTAGAAACGGCAGCCTACACTGAGGGAAAGAAATTTGCAAAGACTTTGTTGTAGTAAAAGACACAGAGCATGAAGGAGCTGCAAGAAGAAGAGAATTTCAAAGGGAGAAAGAAAAGTCAACCTGAAATAAAATGTACAGTACAAAAGGGTCGTGAATGTCTGCGGGTTCACAGCCAACGCACAAAGCCTTGTTAGAGGAGCAGAATGGAGATGGAATGCACCTCACAGACGTCTGAAGACTGTGATGAAGACTGGCAGGCCACAAAAGCACCTCTGAAATGCTGGTGTGGCCAACAGGGTTTCTTCCATTAGTAGCAGTGGGTGGAGAACGGTAGGTAAATTCTCCAATGAGATGATCTCAACAGGGACTGCTGGGAATGGAGCTATATTCCCAGCCCAAACTAAACTGGCACCTCTGTACTATAGTTCTAATTTATTCTTTTTATTTTTCCTATCGGGAATCAAACTCACTACCTCATGCTTGCCAGGCAGGTGCTATGCTGCTGAGCCGTATCTCCAGCCCTTCAAATTTATTCTGAAATTTAAATGATGTCTATAAAATCAATTGAATTACTGTCCAATTATCCCGATTAAATAAAGCTATCATATAAAATCTCAAATAAGGTTAACACCTAAAATATGACTCCATGAGTGGAGCATTTTGCTACCTTTATTCTGCTTATACTCTTACCTCTACTAAAACAACAGATGATAGAAAATATGTAGCCTCCCAAGTGGTTGGTAATATGAAACATTTCTCTCTCTCTCTCTCTCTCTCTCTCTCTCTCTCTCTCTCTCTCTCTCTCACTCTCACTCTCTTTCCATCCCTTTCCTCCTTAATAATTCCTTTCTGTGGAAGGTGATGAATTCAGTGGGATGGGGTTGGTTTGCTTATTTCTGCTTCACTCTGTTCCAGATTCTCTTATCTTGTTGACTAGAGTCAAGAATCAGTCAGTGGTAGCTGATGACGTGCATATTATTTCTGGCATAGTACTAAGAACAACATCTGGGTTCCTCATGGCCAGCAGAAGCAATCTCAGGCAAATATTTTATACTCCTTTGGGGCTGGTTTTACAGCAGATATTTATTCATTCATTCATCTCATCTTTATTGAATTAAACCCTATGATGTTTCAAATACTCAGTTTTTTAGGCCCACCTGGAACCTAGACTCCCATCCTAAAGGCAGTCCCACAGAGTCTTAAACGTACATATTAGCAAATCTAAATGCTCTGAGCATTTAGAGGAAGGAGTAATCACTTCTAAGTGAAAACTCAGGAAAGTCAACTGCAAGGAGAGAAGGAATTGACTACAAGTGCCTTGAAAAGTAAAAACGTGAGGAAAATCAATGTCTGCACATTACATGTAGAAGAATGGAATATTCAGAAGTGCAGCTTGGAAAGTGCATATGCAGAAATCAGTCAAGATTTTCTGGAAGGCAGCATATGTGTGAGGAGAATAAAAGGAACAATGCCATCAATGGACAGGGTCTATCAAAGGACACCAGTCTTCCTCGACAGTTTGAGTTATGTTAACAAGCAACAAAGAGTCAGGGAGTGTTCTTAAGCAAATCATTGACTTCAATAAACTTTTAACCATGGTTTGAATGGAGAGGCAAGGTATATCCTATAAGAAAAAAAATGCATTTACTGGATTAGTCTAAATATCCAGGCAAAACATTTGATTGGAAAAAGCACAAACAGTTGAAAAGCTATAATGGATAAGATCTTTACTGTTTGTACCCAGGAACCCATCATATTATATAAAGATACAGTGCGGGTTAGTAATAAGCAATCAGAGATTTAGGAGGTGGATCAGGAATATACAGAGAACAATGAATGCCAAAGTTGATCCTGATACCAAGCACTAGAGTGTCATTAATAAAGACCAAGTCTGATATATGACCTATAGGCTTTTGAGAATATAACTAGCTACAATAAAAAAAAGGGGAAGGATTAATCACTGAGTAGAAGAAAGAGGACAGGCAAAGAAAGCACATCTATTTCAAGAAATTTTAAAAATAAAGGAAAAAGAAAGACTCCTTGTTTTTTAAAAAAATAAATAATACATACATATTTAATATTGACTTGAGAAGTAACTAGTCAGGAAACATAAAGGCTCCAGAAAGAGAGTGATTACTAGATGAAATCCAGTAATGGGCATATGTTAAGCACTGTTACAAATTGCAAATTATGCTAAACAACAGAGAGGTGCAGGTGAAAATAAACAGTTTCCAGCCCCACAGAAATTATAATCACAGGGAGACTCAAATAGGAAAAGCAAGCAATTATAATGCAATAATCACTTTACTTAAGGCATTTACCAATTGCAATAAGAGCAGAGGAGGAACCAAAGAGTGCCTTCGAGATTTATGATAGGTGCCAGGGGTCCATTTTCTCTTTTCTCTGTTAATTGAATTCTTGTATTGCTTTAGCAGAATCACACTGATTCCATCAAGTCCATATGGTTTGCCGCAAGTTACCATGGTCTCCAGCTCCAGAATAGTGCTATGCTGCTGGGCCAGCCAATCTGAGTAACACACCTTTAGCAGTTGATCTGGGGGTGGAGGTAAAACATATGTTAGGCCAATCAAAATTCTCCCCAGAACTTTTATTAGGATTAAAAAGAAAAGAAATAGAAGTTAGTTATGAGAACAATCATTTACCAAGGCAAGTATCCAAAACTGAAGTTCATAAAATAGGAAGACTAGAATTAGATGCTGAGGTTCTCCATAAATATATCATTGTCAAAATTCTGAGAAAGGGAAATACAAGGTTATGGAGTTGGAATACTTTAGTCTCAAGGAGGGCTGGTTTAGAATAAGAAGCAAACATAATGTCCTACAAGCCACTATATAGCTAAGGAAAGGTCAACTCCCTCTTGTTGGGCCATGGTACACCGAAACGGAGCAGAAGTGTCTGACATGAAAGGGTACTTCTTCGGGATGCCAAGGGTAGGCAGCAGTTAAGGTAAAGACCTAGAGAGAATGTTGTGCAAATCAGGGGAAGAAGTTAAGTAACATGGACTCCCAAGGGCAGAGAGAAAATTATTTGTAATTTAGGATCAGAATTACACATCAGTGTTTGAATGTGATTACAGAACAAAACTGTCAACTAGAGAGGCTTGAATTTTGAATCGAGACAAGAGGCGACAAGATGAACCACCCAAGTCAAACCCAAGCAAACACTGTCCCGATAAAGGGTAATGGGGAAGAATTAGCAGTAGGAGCAGAAGAGAACCACCTTTTCCTCTAAGGCAGGAATGGATTATATATACAAAATGCTTTGTATAAAGAGACATTGTGAGTCACTGAAGGAAGACTGAAGACAAGTGGGAGTTGAAAAACTGGGGCTTGAGTAACTTAATCTTCTAGATGACTTTACTCAGCCCTATTCCCTTTCGTTGGCCCACTCAACACCTGTTATCTCCTTTCTTACAAACAGAATACTGATTTTAAGCATGTTTTCACCCTCCAAGGAAGGGAATCCTAGCCCCTAAACAGGTTAATCCTGGTTAGCTGCAACTAATGGTGGTCATCCCATTATCTTGCCACTGGCTGGCTGATTTAGTAGCAGGCATGAAACCCAGTTTGAGACAATAAAATAAGCATAAAAGGAGGTCTCAAGAGGCTACAGAAACCTGAGATACTTTTTGTTCCTTAAACTAAGAAACAAGAAAGTAACACTCACTCTCTTTCTGTTCAGGCTTGGTCTGTCAAGATACAAAGCCAGAAGAAGGACTTCTTATGACCACATTCCTCCTTCTTAATAAACTGCCCCATACACATCTGTAATGACCACTGTGTCCCCTCCAACTGTCCCATCTCAGTCCCTCTGTTCAGGGTCACATACAGGGAAGGCACAGCTGAGACATAAAGACTATCATTTATATTCTTGGATGAAACCATACCTAACACCGAAAGATCTCTTTAATAGCTGAAACAAAAAAATGCCTTTTAAATTGCCTGTCTCGTGCCAACACCAGATTTTCAGCTAGCATAAAATGGGAAGGAGAAAAAGGGAAGAGAAAGAGGAAGATAAAAGAAAAAGAGAGGAAGAGCAAAATAAAACATGGAAACAAAGCTTTTGTAAATAAGGAGAGGAAAAAAGGAAGAAGAGAAGAGAAAGAAATGGGAAAAAAGAAGAATCTATAGATCATGTACAGGTGCACACTGCCTCTGATGAATGTGATCAGTATGTATATCTAAAATGTACCAATACAATTAATTGAAAAATAAATATATATTATGTATGTCACTCCAAAGTTTTTGAACATGAACACCTTTTTCATATTATATATTTTTAAAAATGGATTTTGGCTTTATTTTTAAAGTTTTTATTAGTGTGTGTTTGCTGAACATAATGATTATATTTATCATATGGAGCTGGTATATGTGCACAATACAACTTAATTCTTCTTTTCAATATATTATATAGTTAGAATTCCTATTAGGATATCTTCAATTGACAATTAAAAGAGCAATTCAATAACAAAATGTTGGGAAAGAAATGATCACAGTTTTGTTTAATCCACTGAATCAACAGTGTCTGTCATTAAACATCCGGATTTTTTTCTAGCTTAGCAATCTTCCATACCCAATTACCTGTATCCTTAGACTAGCCCCCCTCAAGGTCAAAAGACAACCTTGTTTCAATCATGACATTCTGACAGAACAAGGTTGGACAGAAGAAGTAATGCTATTCCCTTGTTGGACAGGAAATTCCTTCAGGGAGAACAGAGAGCTAAGAACTAAGCTTCTCTCATTCTATTTTTCTTAGACCATAGATGAAGGCTCATGGGTAGGACAGACATCTAGACTTTAGATGTAGAGTTGGGGTCATTGGTGGGCAAGTGGTCATACCAGTCCCAGGAATGCTGGGAAGGTTGGGGAGAGTACATAGAGTGGGACAATGAGGAAATAAATATGGAATATGTTAGTAGAAACCTAACAGACATCCATCAGTGAAAGAACAGCCTTGCAGAGGACAAATGAAAGAAGACTGGAAAACTAGGGAAAGAAGAATTTTCATAACTACTGCCATTTCCAGTATACTGACAAATGACAAGGAGGTGGGAAGCAAGTTGGAAAACATTATGATCATAGCTCTGTAACTTTTTACAGTGCATCATTATAAGTAATAGTTACCTGTATAAAATATCATAACGACACAATCTAATATACATCCTACTCAATCGTCACTAAAATCCTGTGTGATTACTGTTATGCTTCCATTGCTAGGAAAACTGAGGCACACAGAGGAAGCTAAGTAACATTCCCAACATCGTGCACTAAGACTTTGGAGCCACACAGGCTGGCTCCAAAGTCTTAACCCTAATACTATTACCTCTTTCCTCTTCTATTAAAGAGCTTTCCATTCTAAGAAGCACTTGTATTTGTGTGCATTTCCTTCTCTGATGGTACATTCATGGTCCTGAACACAGTACACAGCAGAAATGTATGAGTTCTCTCTATAACCAAAAGCATGAAAATAAAAAGAAGACTCTTGTAAAACAACCGAGGAAATAACCTCTGTTGAATCCATGACTAAATGTTCCTGAGAAGAAGGTGTTCTTGCAACAAAGGATGAAGAGAAGGAAGAAAGGAAGAGAAGGAGGGAATGGTGGAAGGGAAAGAAGGAAAGCTGGGAAAAGGAAATGATAACTGCTAGCAAATAGTTGAAATAAATACACATTTTTCTAGTCCCAGTTTGTCTGAAGATATCATTTTTCACTGTCTTTAGCCATAATTCAGTGCCCTTTATTGCTTAGGCTCTGTGATTCAGAAGCCCTGAGACTTTTTTCCTGGCTCTGCGTTTAATTCATTTTGGAATATTATGAAATCCATGTGTTTTCTAACTATCTCTCTCTCTGTTTTACACCAACTAGAGCATCAAATGCTGATACATAACTAAAATACGTAGGGGTCCTTGGGGTAAAAACATTATCTAACCACAAGGGAATATTTGATTGCTATACTTAAAGGTTATGGTTAAAGGAACTTTCAAAATTTAAGGCCATACAATTGCTATGTGGAAAAGGAGCAATGTATTTATATGAACATGTCTTTCAGTCACTGAAAGATTTTAGACAAGCTAAACATCCCTCAGTCTTCAGGTAAAAGTTTTCGTTAATGAAGATGTTCTTCAATAATAGATAAAAAGCATTAATACTATGGTTTTCACATACTTCTTTCAGTGATCTAAAAGCATCAACCCTTGTCTCCCTGGTTGTACAAGATTGGCCTATGGTAGGAGCAATAACTGTCTTTTACTTGATTTTCAACAGTACTTGAGACTATTTTTACTACCTCCTCGCTGACATTTTATTCATTTAATATCTCACACTTGTCTCTATCTGTGCTCAGCTCTCTGGCTATTCTTCCTCGTTCTCCATTACTGGTTCTTCTTCTCCGCGCCCTGTTAAGAGTGATGCACTCTGCAGTTGAGCCCTCTGGCCATTTCTTGTCTCCTACACTTGCTCTTTGATGACCTCATCCATAGGTCATCTGTATGCTGATAATTCCCAAGCTTATCACCGTAGCCTGGACATCTCCCCTAAACTCCAGATTCACGCGGCCTAGTATTTACTTTATAACTTCACTTAAATGGCCAATAAACATTTAAAACTAATGTGCCCAAATCTGAGTTCTTGGTCTTCTCTCTCACCCTTCTCTGCCCCATTTCAGTACTCCCCCATTTCAGTACGTAAGAACTCTGCTCTCCAGAAGTCTGGGCGGAAACCCCCTTTTCTGTTACAATCTGCAACCTACCTTTCAGCACAACACAGGGCTGCCCCCCTGGTACCACTGAGGCTTCCTGTTGCCCTACAGACCAGCATCTCTTGTATGGATCATTGCAGTAATCTCTTAACTCATCTCCTTGCCCTTATGTTTGTTCTTTTATAGTCTTTTTCTCAGCAAAACAGCCCAAGTTACCTTCTTATAAGTTGTTGTAACAAAACTCTCTGATGGCATCCCATCTCAGTGCAGAAAAACACCAAGGGCCTAGATTGGCACCCTCTCCAACTCTCATAGCCTTTAACATCCAATGTCTGCCTCTTCCTCCATCCCGATATGTGGCTCCTGTTGCTCCTGGATCACATCAGACAAATTCCCACCATGAGACTTTCGAACTTACAGTTCCTCTTCCTACATCACACTGCCCCCTACTCTTCACACAGCTCAATTTATCTTCAGGTGGCACTATTTAAAGTTATAAAGTCCAGGGCTGGGGATTTAGCTCAGCGGCATAAGCACCTGCCTTGCAAGAGCACAGTCATGAGTTCGATCCCTGGTACCAAAAAAAAGTTATAAAGTTCAGGAGGCTGAGGCTGGAGACTGCTGCAAGTTTGAGGCCAGCCTAGGCTACATAGTGAGTTCTGAATTATACAATAAGCCTGAATTATACAATAAGATCCTGTCTCAAAAAACTAAAAAACAAACAAATAAATAAATACATGCATGCACGCATAGTCTTTATCTCACCAATACTTTCTGTTCCTCTTTTCTCCACTATTTTTTCTCTGCACTTATCAACTTTGGTCATTTCTGAATGAATTTCCCTACCTTCTGTATGTGTCTGTGTGTGTGTGGTGTGTGTGTGTGTGTGTGTGCCCAATCCTTCAGTGAGCACAGTGGGTCTTTCATGATTCTCTGGTTAATGGCACACACTTAAAATGTGAGATTCTAAGCAATGCTTTATTAATAACAATAGCTACAACTATTTCACAGATGAGAATGTCTCACACACTTCAAGTAATAAAGGCATCTGAGCCAGAATGTAAAACTGGATCTTCCCAAGCCCACAGCTCATACATACATATAACCACCTTGCTGGGATGCACCATCCTAATGGCACATGTTGTTGACAACACTTCCACTGAAAGGCACTTTCTTTTGCAATGCACCCCATTATCTATTCATAATGTGCCATTTATATAATTATAACCTGAAATTTCTATCCATTGTAGAGATTGGAAAGCTGATAAGTAGTGGACTGTGCAGAATAATAGTGCAGAAAAGAGAAACACAAAGTACTGGTGGAGGAAAGACTATAATTTTTTTTTTGACCAGGGATCAAATACAGGACCTCGCACTTGCTGGGCAGGCACTTATGCCACTGAGCTAAATCCCCAGCAAAAGACTCTAATTTTAAAAACTGGCATTTAAGAAACTTTCTGAGGTAGATAAAGGATTGATTATTGTATTGATATATATCCTTCAGTGCCACAAATATTTATTTACCTTAACACTCATCTTTCCTCTATTTACTTTTTAAACTCAGGGTTTCCTGATGTTTGTTTAGGCTGAAGGATATCTCTTACTATCAACCAAGGTCAAATAATAGACATGAACTTGTACTCAGTGAAAATGAATTGTGATTCGCACTTTCTCAAATTCTGCAGACTTTATTTAGGAAATGGCTCAAAATATCCAAAGATGTTTTCCAAAAAATATTGTCACTCCCTGAGCTCCCTTCACTCACTACTAGATTGATGACATCGATTTCTGCTTCCCAGCGGGGAGGCAGCCATGGAGAACTTTGCTGACGCCTCAGCTGAGATACTGCAAACCACTGTGGGGAAGCCCTGGCCAGCTCTGTCCCTCCTCATCAGATCCTTCCCTTCCTGCTTTGTGCTTGGCACCCGCTCCCCAACACTTGGCCAACACTGATCTACTCCGAATTCTAATTGCCGAGACAAATGCCTTTCATCTTCTAGAGAAAAGAAATCTTTTGAAATAATGCAGATTCCTGTGGTCTGGAATAAATAGCAGTCATTTTGTAGGTACTGCATTCCTCATCCTCATATGAGTACGTACTGATCTTTGAGAGAAAAACACCGCTAAATTCTTTTCTCTGTCACTTGGAGAAGTCTGAAAGTTTATTATTTCTCCTTTTCTTTGATTTTAGCATTGGACTTTTTCTCAGCTCATATTAAATGTAAATGTTTATAAGGGCAGTAAAATAATGTGAATAACACTTTACCACTAGTTTATCAGAGGTGTTCAGGGGCCAGAAAGTACAGAGGCTGCATTAGACACATTGAGTGAAAATGGTTTATATTTAAAAGAGGTAGAAATGCCAGCCCAGAAAGGGGAGATAAAGAGTGCAAAATACAAATCTCATCTTTCCCCCAAAACCCTCATCTCTGATTAAATGGAAGTAAGTAGGAAGGCGAGAAGGCAAAAGAAAAGAAGGGAAGGAAGGGGAGAGAAAGGTAAAAGTGAATTCAGTACAGCTAGCCTGTTGCCTACCGGGGCACGGGCTTAGAACCAAACATACCACATCCCCCCCCCCCCCGTTAACAATTGGGATCCAGGGATCTGGGTATCTCTTAGGAGGTGACCATATTTGGTACAGCAAGTCGGGGGAGTTTCTACTATCTCTGAAGGCAGATATTTTTATCGCCGATTTGCTTTGTCCTGATTAAGGGTGTTGCTCTATTCAATACTCTGTGTTGATGTATTCTATAATGTGTATTTCTTTAATTTTGTTGTACCTAGTAGAAGGACAACTATTGTGAAGACAACGAGGTATACAATGTTGCCTGTTACTGTTGTCCTGGTGACCTGCTGTGATGTTCTGTGCCAATTTCACTATACTGTCTCCATTGGCTTTATTCCATCCTTTTTTTTCTGTTTGCAGCCCCACTGTGTGTTCACTTTTTATGCCTTAATTTTGTAACATGAACAGCTATTTCTGGGAGGACAGTATGTGGTTTGTCAACTAGTGATTTACGGGTTTTTTTGAGGTTTTGTATTGTTTCTACCCTTTTTTCTGTATTGCTTTTTTTTTCTCTTTAAATAAAATTAAAAAAAAAAAAGAATTCAGTACAGCTGAAAGTAAGTCCAGCCTGATAATTTTAATGGATCCTTCAGTAGTTCTTATTGTCTCTCAATAAAACACATGCAGAGACTCTCAAGTTGCTGGTGTCTGAGTGACGGGAGTGTTTTGACATCAGAATTAGCATCTTCTGACTTCTCTGGTCTCTTCACCAATGCTGCTGAGGAATGTGTTGACCTCCAGTCACAGCAATCATGTGATCCACTGTTTCCTGTGATGTTTTGTCATTGTTTTCCTGAAATGCTCCTGGAGAACTCCTATACAAAGACAGAAATGGGCCTTCATTGATCCATTGGGTCCCTCTAAAGGTCACCCGAGACTCATAATCCCATCACTCCTTAGAGCTACCTCACCCAGACAGAACAGTACCTGCCCACTCTGGGAAAGCTGACCAGCCACACTTTGGCTACTTCTAAGACTCATCTCCATCATTCAAGGACCCAGGCAGAGGCAACCATCCCACAAGCAGCAGTGTTTTTTCTAGATTCCTAGTGGAAGATGACTGTTATGGTTCCTTTTCCTTAGAATGTCTCATCATATGCAAAATGTTGGGAGGAAACTCAGGACACACAAACTTGAAAACTGCACCTTCCCCTTCCTGCCTCCTCTCCTCTTTGTGCCATCCATCATCTTGAAGCGATGAACTCTCTCTCCATGCATATTCTCGTCTTCTTGAACCAGACCCAGCAGTATTTTCTCGGCATAGTTGGGGAACTCTTGTCAAGCAGTTCTTCAAAGATCAGGTGCTGGTGTTCTCAAAGGAAGAAAGAAATAAATTCAAAAACCTTCTCAAGAAAACAGGCTGAGAAGAAAGGAAATCATCTTACTATAATTTTATTTTGCATGTCAAAATCTTAATGATTTTACATTCTTTCTATTTGCATTCTTGCCATAATAAATCTTAATTTACCTTAGAGTAATAGCTATCTGGAAGCAATTAGGGCAAATTCATGTACTCAGAATATCATCAGCAGGCACATTAGTAATTTTTCAAAATTATTTCAAATGTAAATAGAATTTCAGAAATAAGGCATAAGAAATTATCTAATAAATATACCTTATAAATCTCTTAACTCACGTATAAGTTTTGAGAAACAAAATAAAATTATATAATATTTCCATAGATATACAGTTAATCAAGATTTTCTTCTTGTGTTTTCCAGGAATTTGTAAGTTTCAAGACTGAACATTACCTTCATGCCCCATAGTCAATCTTTTTTTTCTGATAATATACTGAATCTAAAATTCTTTTCCAAGATTTTCCTGGCTCTTTCTTACCCACTATGCCCACTTACAAATTATTATTGTTTTCCTAAGGACTATTTCACACACTCCACTTCAGATACCTAGTACCCAAAGAGCAGGCATTAGATACCAGTTTCTATCCCAAGCTCACCCACCCATTCACTCAGCTTCTACAGATCTGCTGGCCATTTGCCTGGAGGTCTAGCAGGAAGTTTTCATGCTTTGTACTTCATTGAGCACAGGGCATAGCAGTGCCTTGAATTCTGGAAATTTAATCTGGTTCCCTTACATCAAGGGAATTAACTCAAATAGCTCTGTGAAGGTCATACAAGCCTGATCGCTCCCTGCGAAACAGGGAAACTTAAACTATCTGAATCTCTGTTTGCCTAAGTCCTATCAGTCCTTCACTCTTGCTCAAATTGTCTAAGGATTCACAAGCACTTGGCTGTAAAGAGAAAAAAAATCCTATATAAATACTCATGTTGTTTTTTCTATTTCCTTCTTCCAAGTACATTGGAAAGGACAGGATTTCACACAGGAAACACTTAATGATAATATTTGGAGGAAACCTGCTGACTTTGCAAGACACAGTTGGCCAAAATTCAGATCAGAAATACCCAGGGAAGTAAAACGCTCCTAGAATTACCAAGATGAGGTTTCAGAAAGTAAAGGACAAGGCATATTATTGCTTACAGCGGAAAAAGGGAAATATAAGCAAAGCTAAAACAGACAAAGGGTGCAGAGCACAGGTGCACCAAAATGCAACTAAAGTATAAATTTGCAATAAATGAAAGGAATGGGAACTCTCTGATTTAATGATAATGGCAAAAAGGAGACAGGAGGATGAAAGCGAGGAGGTAGCATAAAGATAAGAAAGAGATGAAGATGACGGCAAGAAAAAATGATGACCATCCAGAAAGAAGCTCAGCAAAATAAGAGCCATAATTTATATCTGTGGAGATAATTATCTGAAATGCCAGTGGCAAGAATTCTAGATGGAAACCACACAGAAGAGCTTTCGAGAGTGTTTTTACAGGAGTCATTAACAATATTGATAATAATGAAGTGCTGAGCCCACCAAAGAAAGGCATCAATTCTTTCATTTCTAAGAGAATGAGTACTACAGAGAATGTTTGTTTATGTATCCCTAATGGGATATGAAGAGAAATGTATTTTTTCTATATCAAACTTAGGAGAATGGGTTCCAGTTGGCTAATCTTGAAACATATGGAACAATATGTTAGATGCTTTAACTATTACTCTTTTAAAGTCAGGAGATACCATAGATATTTGTACACATTAAGAAACAAAAACCAAATGGCAACCCAATGTCATTTCCAATTAGGTAGAGAGATGAGATTTTCCTCTCCAAATGTTTCAAGTTGTGATAAGTTGTTGCAGAGAGCAGATAGAAGAAAGCCTAATATCTTCTCAGCCTCATCTAAAACTGTGCCAAGCACTCTGCTCAAGACAGGGAACATGAAGGTGACTCCTCGTGGAGTCCATGAGCCCTAGGAGATGAAAACGTGAAACAAGCACTGACAACTGACTGACAGTGACAGAGACATATACATCGTGTTATGAGAGCAGGTGACGAGGGTGTCTACTCTGGAGGTTCCCTGGAGTGATCATGCAGGAATGGGTAGCTCCAATGTAAAAAGGGCCGTGAGAAGTAGAAACACATTCCAAAAACATAAAACTTTCCAGGTAAACAGGAGAAGAGGGGCTCAGTCATAGGATTTTAGATGCCCCTGTCTTAACCCAGCAGACCAGGAATCCAACTTTTTAAACTGGCACAAAGCCCAGGCTTGCAGCTGACAGGTGTGAGTCCAGGAGGACAAAAGGAAGGCCAACTCCATGTGAGATTTCGCACGCTTCACTCCTGAAACCCTTTCCCTGCTGCAGATTTCAGATGTGCGGCCAGTGCCTCCACTTACTCCTTGCCAGGAGAATTCACTGTACTAGTAACTGCAAGTTGTATGGTCAGGGTGTGGCCTCAAAATCTTCTCTAAAGTCCTCCCTTGCATCAGCAAGCAGAAACACTGAAATGGCACCCAGGATTTGGAGGCAGATTTATTTTATGTTGACAGGCACTGAAAGAGAATCAATTGTCCCTCAAAATGTCAGGCCCCAAAGGCTCAGGCAGGGTGGTTTTCATGGGATTGCAAACAAGAAGCAGAGTACTTGGCTGTCTTTGATTGGTTCATACAATATGCATCATAGTGACCAACTATGCATCACAGTGACCAGCCCTTCCTAGCAGACAGTAGTAACAGGAACTCTAACAGGAACTATTACCTGGGCAACAACTGAAGTAGACTGGCGGGGGGTCCATTTTCTGGTACACCCTGAACAACTAAATAATTTTATTTCAATAATTGTACTAGTGAAACTTTGGGACTTTCTAAATGATAGTCTTGAACCTATTCCCTTTAGTCTCAATAGGAACAAAAGGAGGCCTAAGTAAAGAAACAAGGTTTGCTTATGTTTCTGAAGATGTGTCAAAAGCCTGGCACATAAGTTATGGTTGAGATAAAGACACTAGAACAGAAATTACCACTAGATGAGATGCTATTGCACTTATTTTAGTTTTGTGTACAGGACAAAGTCTGTTCTTCCCAGAGTTCTAAGACATACATATGTTACCTGAGGCTGTGTATCATTTTACAGACACTCAGATACATTTGTGACATTCATGCCAGAAAATTGGAGAGGAAGCTTCCCTGCACACACTACCAGGCAGGGGGTAGACTCAGAAAGGGGAAGATAGAGACACAAGAAAACATACTTTATTATGCCTTGATTTGGACAAAGATGCCTACAGAGTTCATCATGTCATCACAGTCCTCGTCATTGTCGTCGTCATCATCATCCTCTTGCTCTGTCTTCTTGCCTTGTGCTTTGCTCTGAAATGCTGGTTATTAGAGGACACTTATCCTCTGATACCCCATGGAAAGTTACTTCACCTAGAGCAACACTTCTTTTTCTTTAATTTTTTATTTAAAGAGAAGAAAAAAGAAAAAACAAACAAAACAGAAACCGGGTAGCAACAATACAGAATTCCAAAGGGGGAAAAAAAAAAGAACAACAACCACAACAAAAAAAAAACAAAAATACTAAGAAACCGCCACTTGATAAGTTACATACTGTCATCATTGGAAATAGCTGTTACAAAGTTAAAACATACAAAGTACACATTCAAACAATGAGTCTGTTAACGATTCTGCTCAACATTCTAACAAAAACAGTAATGTGGACATCTATCTTACACACTTAAACACACATGCAGTTATATACTTTAGAGCACTTTCTTTTCCTCTCTTTTTAACACTTCTTTGCTCTACAGCTCATTCCATGCCCCATGGGAAGAACTATAGCTTCTTTGACCGCTGACCTTGCAAGTGGGAGAAAACTCTGTGCCTCTGACCTTTCTCGCTGAGGGGAAAGTGAGAGATGTGTGCATATTCTCTCAGCGATTAAGAGCCAGAATTCAGCCCATCATTCCCTGAGTGTAATTATCACTTTGCTTCCATTGGATCATTTCACCTCAATATTTCTATCTCTTACAGAATCTCAATATTCTGAAGCCATTTGGTTTTGTCAATATACATAGGCACTTATTTGTTCATGAGGGCTACTGCATTTGGACTGTATTAACTCACGTGAATACTTAATTACATTATCTTTGTCAAACCAAATTGTATCTCATAAACTCAGGGTTCTGTCATGTGCACTTGGTAGCACAGAGGGAGACAGGCCACAGTAAATGAGTGAACAAGCAGTTTTTAACTGTGATGTTATCACTACAGCCATCAGTGTTTTTGCAAGTTCATTTTTCAGCATCTAGATTGTACACTGTTTCTGAAATGCATCTACCATCTATGGAACCTGCCAGATGAGGATAACTTACAGAAATTTCAAAATGTGTGGATATTTAAATCAAGGCTCCTCAGAGACACAGGATGCTGTAAATTACAAACTGGTTTTCCTTGTTATGGGAGACAAGAGGCTGCTGTGATAACCTTAACTCATCTGTCAAGAAACAGTTAAGGATATATGACATCTTGAAATTGCCCACTGAGAACAGCAGAAGGAACTGCAGACAGAAGCCCAGGTGCAGCACGCTGAAGAGGCATACATGTGCATTGCAGTTCAGGAAAATACTACCTCACTGAGTACCATTCGCATCTGTGTTCTCAACAAGTCAAAAGGATTGAGCATGTTTGCCCTGGCCCACTGTTCAGGGCGAAGATGTCTAGATCTTGCACTGAAGGCCTGTAATTTAAACTACAGGGTTCTTCAAAACAGATTATTTCCCAAAAGTAATAGGGTTGTCTGACTCACTTCCCACATTTTCCCAAGAAAAAGATCCTACCGTATTTCCCAGAAAGTAAGACTGGATCTTATATTAATTTTTGCTCCAAAAGACACAACACGGCCTTTTTTCAAGGGATGTCCTATTTCTTTAATGTACAACAATCTATATTTAGTCATGTACAAAACCTGTATTTATTCATATACAAAAATCTACACATCAATAAATACAGTCATCTTCTTCAGAAACATTTTTATAACTCTCCAAATCTCAAATTCTGCCCTGAATTTATTGTGTCTCCATTTCCTACAGAACCGTTGGCTCTCATGTCCGGGAGTAGCGTGCTTCTTAAATGAGCCCTTCTTCACCATGGAACCCTGCTTGCAGCGCACTGGATGAACAGCTGTCAGTGATTTTATTCCACAGATCCTTCACCCACGCCAAAACCTCTTGCAGGCTGGGCTTCACAAAGTGCCCAATAAATCAAGAGTTAATTAATGCCTTATGAGACAGGAGGGGCAACAAAAATGATGACACTTAAGAATCGTGGTTCACACAAAAGCAAAGAAAAATTGCAGACACCAAAATTCAGAAAGCATGCTTCTTTATTACACACCAGTGCATTAAGTATGTTGTTACAACAAAAAGTGTATTGGATAACAGATTCATATTAAACATAACCACATCTGTTTATTATCAAGTGTGCACGTTATTTGTGCATTGTGTCTGTATGCCAGTGGATTATTCAGCAATAAGTCTCAAGTTCAACTCTTTACATAAGTGTTTATCTCTCATTCAGAAGTGCATGCTTGGGTATTTACAAATACTTAATTGTAATTTATATAAGCAACTATTCTAAGTATCAATGTCAATATTATTTATTTATAATTAATTATATATTAATATTATTACTTTATAATCCAATATGTTCATTATGCATTGCAATGGACATTAAATGTGTTAGGCTGATGATTTTTTTATTTTATTTTACTTTAAAGAGGGTAAAACTAAACAGAAAAGAAACAGAACAAAGCAGATCAGAAGGAAGCAATGTAAGAGACACAGATTTCAAAGCAAGACAATAGGAGATCTTCATCATCTATCATATTGTCTCTTGTTTTCTTCTAAGTAGTTGTCCATATCTTCACACACAATTAATTCATACAAAACAAAAAAGTATTAAACTGATCAGAATGATGAAGGTATTTTAGGCCTTCAAAACCAGACAATAGGCAAATCAACAATGGCTGCCGTAATGTCTCTCATTCTCTTCAAAATAGTTGTCCATACCTTTACATAGGCTGAAATTAAACAAAACAAAACAGACTAAAATCACTCTGAGCAAAGAATAGTATTGCTGGATTTCATATCAAGACACTATGGAATCAGCACTGCATACCATAGTGTCTCTTTTTCAAAGTAGCTGTTCATTTCATCATGCATTATATAATTGATTCTCATAAAAGGTGTAGGAGAAGTTCTATGCACTTATGAGTATCTACATGTATACTTATCCTTTCTGTATCAGAGGGAAAAACAAAACAAAACAAAGCAAAATCCTAGAAAAACACAAAACAAAAAATAAATAAATAAATAAATAACAATAGCGAAGAGCCCAAAACACTGACAACATACACCTTCAAAATAAGGCGGTAGTAACATAACTAGGGTTGTTATTTTACATAATGATCACCAGGAGTTCCCCAGATCACCATAAATAATATGCACAATTGTTCCAACCCTAGGAATGTTAACTTTTTGTTCCAAGAACTTATAGAATTTGTAGCACAATCATCTTAGCTATCTTAAGTGTGTTTATATAATTTTACATATTTTTTTCCATTCCTTTTTCTTTTTCCTCATTTTCCTTCATACATTCTTTTTCCCTGTCAAGCAGATTCTTATCCTTTCACTGTATTTATTGAGTTTTTTTGTATCTTATGAACTCTTACCATTTCTTACACTAGGGAGACTGTACAGTATTTAAACATGTGAGTGTGATTTATGTCACTTATGAGTATGGTCTCAAGTTGCATCCATTTACGTATAAATATCTCAGTGTGATTGTTCTTTATAGCTGAGTAGTACTCCATTGAATAAAAATACCACAGCTTTTTTAATCTATTCCTCAGTTGATGGGCACTTAGGTTGTTTGCAAGATCTGGCTATTACAAATTGTGCTTCTATAAACATGGGTGCACATATATCACTGTGGTATGATGTTTTCAGCTCTTCTGGGAATATGCCCAGGAGTGGAATAGCTGGGTCAAATGAGACTTCCAATCCCAGCTTTTTGAGGAATTTCCAGACTGGCCTCCACAGTGGTTGCACCAGTCTACACTGCCACCAACAATGTAGAAGAGTTCCTTTTTCCCCACGGCCTCTCCAGCATTTGTTGTTGGTAGTTTTCTTTATCCTGGCCATTCTTTCTGGGGTGAGATGGAATCTCAGTGTGGTTTTAATTTACATTTCTCTAATGACGAATGATGCTGCACATTTTTTCATGTACGTATTTGCCATTTGTATTTCTTAATCTGAGAACTGTGTATTCATCTTAGATGCCCATTTTTGGAATGAGTCTTTTAATTTCAGGGATATGATGTTTTTAATTCTTTACATGTTCTAGACAGAAGTCCTTTTTCTGAGGGACGGTTCACTAAGATTTTTTTTCCCAATTTGTGGGTTTCCTTTTCACTATGCCGGAGATTTCATTCAACATGCAAAAACTTTAATAGGATGTGATCCCAGTTTTTGATTCTGTGAAGTATTTCATATGCAGTTTGATTCTTGTTTATCAATTCTCTACCTACCCCTATGTCATCAAGATTTCTACCTACTTTTCCACTACTTTTCTGTCTTCCAACAGATTTACTGTTTCTTTTCTAATATTTAGGTCTTTGGTCCATTTAGACTTTAGTTTAGTACATGGTGATAGGCATGGGTCTAGATTTAGTTTTCAGCATATGTATAGCCAATTTTTCCAGCACCATTTATTAAAGACACTATCTTCCAGTGAACATGTTTGGCCCCTTTATCAAAGATGAGGTGGCTGAGTGTGTTTGTAGTTGTAGTTGTATCAGTATATTCCATTGATCTTCAGGTCTGTTTTCATTCCAGTACCATGCTAATTTTATTACAGTACCTTTGTAGCATAACTTCAAGCCAGGGATTGTGATGCCTCCTACCTTGCCTTTGTTGTTTATAATTAACTTTGCTAGTCTAGGTCTTTTCTGTTTCCAGATGAATTTCAGGAGTGATTTCTCTAGATCTGTGAGCTATGCTAGTAGTATTTTGATTAGGATTGCATTGAATCTGTATAACAATTTTGGCGAATGGTCATTTTCACAATGTTTGTTCTTCCTATCCATGAACAAGGGATGTCTTTCCATTTTCTGAGGTCTTCTTCGAGTTCTTTTTTAGGGTATTATAATTTTTCCTGAATAGATCTTTTACTTCTTCTGTTAGATTAACTCCTAAGTATTTCATTTTTTTGGATGCTAGTGTGAAGGGTATGGCTTCTCTTATTTCTCTCAGTGATTTTTTTGTTATTGTATAGGAATGCTATTGATTTTTGAGTGTTGACTTTGTATCCAGCTACATTTCTGAATTTATTTATTATACTAGGAGTCTTTCAATGGAGTTTTGGAGTCTTTTATGTAGAGTATCATGTCATCTGAAAATAATGATAATTTAACTTCTTCTTTTCCTATCTTTACTCCTTTTATTTTTCTCTCTTGTCTAATTGTTCTGGCTAGTATTTCCAGCATTATATTGAATAGGAGTGGTGATAATGGACATCCTTGTCTTGTGCCTGATTTTAAGGTAAAGGCCTTCAGTTTTTGGCCATTTAGTATGATGCTGGCTGTTGGTTTGTCATAGATGGCTTTTATCATATTGATAAAGACCCTCTATTCAAAGTTTCTGTAAGGTTCTTATCATGAATAAATTTTGGACCTTATCAAAAGCTTTTTCTGCATCTATATAAATCATCATGTGGTTCTCATTTTTGGCTCTATTGATATGGTGGATTACATTTATTGATTTACGTATGTTGAACCAGCCCTTCATTCCTGGAATGAATCCCGCTTGGTCATGGTGTATAATCTTCTTGATGATTTGCTGTATTCTGTTTGCCAATATTTCATTGAGTATTTTTGCATCTATGTTCATTAGGGAGATTGGTCTGTAGTTATCTTTTTTGGTTGGGTCTTTCTCAGGTTTTTGTATTAGAGTAATATTTGCTTCCAGGAATGAGTTAGGGAGAATTGCTTCCCTTTCAATTTCATTGAAGAGTTTGAGGAGTGTTGGCATTAAATCTTCTTTGAATTTCTTGTAGAATTCCGCAGTGAATCCGTCTGGACCTGGGCTTTTCTTTGGATTTAATTACATTTTTAATTTCATTAATAGAAATTGGGTTATTCGGCAGTTTTACATCTTCCTGACCCAGCTTTGGTAGTTCATATGTTTCTAGGACTCTGTCCATTTCTTGTGAGTTATTGAGCCTATGAGAGTAGAGGTTTTTGAAATAGGTATTGATGATCTTCTGTATTTCCACAGGCTCTGTAGTGATTTCACCCTTTTCATACCTTATTGTATGAATTTGAATGTTTTCTTTCCTTTTTTGAATAAGGTTGGCTAGAGGCCTATCAATTTTATTTATTCTTTCAAAGAACCAACTCTTGGATTCATTGATTCTTTATACTGTTTTCTTAGTCTCTATTGCATTAATTTCTGCTCTGATCTTTATAATTTCCTCCCTTCTTTTGGCGTTGGGCTTGACTTGCTCTTCTTTTTCTAGATATTTGAGGTGTAGTATCAGGTTGTTTATTCGTGTTCATTCCATTTTCTTGATGTGGGAATTCACTGCAATAAATTTCTCCCTGAGGACTGCTTTCATTTCACCCCACAGGTTCCAATAACATGTATTTGTATTTTCATTTGCTTGTAGATGTTGCTTAATTTCTTCTTTAATTTTCTCTGTGACCCACTGATTGCTCTGGAGTGTATTATTCAATTTCCATGTGCTTTGGGGGTTTTGCAGTTTCTTTTGTCATTGATTTCTAGTTTTATGGTGCCATAATCCAATAACATGCATGGGGTAATTTCAATTCTTTTGCATTTACTTAAGCATGTTCTGTGGGCTAGTATATGGCCTATTTTAGAGAACATTCCATGTGCTGCTAAGAAGAAAGTATATTCTGATGTCGTTGGGTGGGACACTCTGTATATATCCACCATCCACCAAGTCCATTTGTTCACAGGTGTGATTCAGTTCTGTTATTTCTTTGCTGATTTTCTGTCTAATTGATCTATCTCTTTGTGTCAATGGTATGTTAAGGTCTCCTGTTATAATTGTATTATTG
Organism: Dolichotis patagonum; assembly: GCA_004027295.1. NCBI lineage: Eukaryota > Metazoa > Chordata > Mammalia > Rodentia > Caviidae > Dolichotis > Dolichotis patagonum. The sequence continues at coordinate 50,743 of PVJX010008150.1, forward strand.
TTTATTTGATTTTTAATTTCTGTTAAAATTTTTTGTATAGCTGGGTGCTCCTGAATTTGGTGCATATATATTTAAGATTGCTATCTCTTCCTCTTGAAGTTTTCTCCTAACTAGTATGTAGTGACCTACCTTATCCCTTTGGATCATTCTTGGTTTGAAGTTCACATTGTCTGCAAACAGAATAGCTACCCCTGTTTTGGGAGATCCTGTTGCATGGAGTATTGTTTTACATCCTTTGGCTTTCAGTCTATGAGTTTCCTTTTGGGTAAGATAGATTTCTTGTGTACAACATATGGTTGGATGTTGTTTCTTAATCCATTCTTCCAGTCTGTTTCTTTTAATTGGTGAATTGAGGCCATTTACATTAATGATTATAACTGATATATATTAGTTTACTTTTGACATGCTATCTTTCTGCTGTTGATTATTTACCTTTCCACTCCATTTAATTGTTTGCCCTCCTTAGTGGTTTTTTCCTATGTCTGTCTACAATGTCTTTCAGTATTCTTTGCAGGGATGATTTTGTGGTCATGAAGTTTTTCAGCTGTTCTTTGTCATGCAAGTATCTTATTTCTCCATCCATTTTGAAGGACAGTTTTGCAGGTACCTCAGTCTGAGTTGGAAGTCATTTTCCTTTAGGATCTGAAATACTCCATGCTCTTCTTGACTTCACTTCTTGTGTTGAGAAGTCTGCTGTGATTCTGACAGCCTTTCCTTTATAGGTGATCTGTCATTTCTCTCCAGCAGCTTTTAATATTCTATTCTTATGTTGGATTTCTGGGATGGTGATTATTATATGTCTGGGTGTAGTTTTATTTTGGTTATGGTTATTTGGTGTTCTATATGCTTTGCTGATTTATGTGTCAGTTTCCATTCTCATGTTTGGGAAATTTTCAGCTATTACTTCTTGATATCATCTGTGTTGTCACCTTTTTAGTTTATACCTATAAATCTTATGTTGTTTTTCTTTACAACAGCTTGCCACTATTGAATTTTCATTTCCTGATTCCTTGTTATTTTTAAAAATCTTTCCTTACCTGTTCACTAGCTGCAATCTTTTCTTTGAAAATCTTTTCTTTGTAAAGATTGCAGCTAGTGAACAGGTAAGGAAAGATTTTTAAAAATAACAAGGAATCAGGAAATGAAAATTCAATAGTGTGAAATTCTATCTTCACTTTCGTTGAGGAGTTCCACCTTTTGATGGAATTTTTGATTTTGATCTTTGAATCTGCTTCACGCATTGTTTGTTTCTTATATTGTTCATTCAGGATTTCCATCTTTTTGCATTGTTCCTCTAATTTTCTAACTATATCTTCTTTAGAGGTCTTCAGCATTTCTTTCATTATATTTATCATTTCTTCTTTTACCTGGGAGATTATTTATGATCTGAGTTCTTTTATAGCTATCATTTTAGTTATCATTATAGTTATCATTTAGTTATTATAGTTATCATTTCAGGAATTTCAGGTATATGGCTTACATGTCCATGTCTCCTAGGCTTGCTATGGTTGGGCTGGAAGTTTGAGATTGCATTTAGTTCTTTCATTGTGTCATCTTTCTATATTTCCAGATTTCGAGAGATATTCCACAGCTTCCCCCCATGTGATGGGAATCACCTGGCCCACTTTTGGCTCCCAGGACTGAATTCAGGCCCCTGTTAGCATTTGCAGGTCACTAAGTGTGGACCAGTTAGGCCCGCGAGGACTTCCTGTGCATCCTCTGGTGATTTCGGATGCTGGTTGTGGTCTTACCGGCTGGGAGCAATGTTCTAAATCTTCCCCCATGCACCAGGAATCAACTTGCACACATTTGACTTCCAGGACTGAATTCAGGCTCCTGATGGCTGCTTAGAGGTTGCTGGACATGGCCTGGGTGACCATCTTAACTGGAGGATAGAGCATGTATGATAAGCATCCTGAAAAATCATACTAGGATTTATTTTCCATTTAGATCTTATTTTGTACAAATAGAGTAGTTACTGAGGCAGTATTTTTCCTGGCTCTACCTGTCAATGACAATAAAGCTGAGACTCACTAGCTTCCAACCAACATTCAAAGATTCAAAATGAATAGCATCCTCCAAATATCACTGTACGGTGCAATGTAAACTGAATACATATATCATTAACTTCATGTTTACAGAGATTAACTTAAATCTTTAAGGAAAAAGCAAAACCCAAATCCCAATCTCATATGTAAAGATTGACTCACATTAATTGTGCAAAATGCAATGGAAATATCAAGGTTGTACAATTAATTTGATTTTTGTAGGCAACCAAATTAATATTTTTACTTGTCCAGTATGCAAAATATCTCCAAGTTAATATAATTGAATGATAAATCTATTTCTACACATGTGAAACTATTACACTTAGATCTTAATAAAATTAAAACAAATCAAAACTAAAGGAAATCAAAATCTTATGGTATCTGCCCAAATGTTCCTACTAATTTGTTCTTCTTTACTTATTCAGGTAATAAAACAATGCAAAACAATGTATTTTCTGGGTTTTTGAAGTTTATAGTGTCAAAAACATATGAGTCGTACCATGGAGTCAGAGATCTATAGTCAGATGCTTAATTGTACTTTGTGCTGGACACACGACTCCTGCCTGTCTTAGCCTTGTGTCATCACCATGCTTTTATATCTATAACTCTCATCTTCCTTTTCTCAATGTTATTTGTTAAGAGATCAGTTTCTGAATGCTGCATTCAAATTTTGGGACTGTCACTCAGTTGTGTTTCTATTTCCATTCCCATACCTCAGACAAAGAAAGAGGTCAGTAACTATAAAGGACTTGTAATGACACCTGGCATGTAGTAAGTGCATATTAACAATTTTCACAGACTTCATTGTTATCATCATTGTCATCATCATCATCACTGTTAACAATTTACTGTCATACATCATCATTTTCCATTCTCCCAAACATAAGCTATTGGGAGAACATTGATGCTGGCTTCATGTTCCTATGTGAAGGAATGTCACCTGGAGCAGTACTTCTAGTTTCTTCCAGCCCCTCTTCACTCTTCCCATAGAAAGAAAAGTAGCATATTTCACTGATGAACTTGGGAGTGATAACTCTCTTTTCCAATCTGTCTCGTTGCAGAAACAGCTTATGCTATGATTTACTCTCCTTTTCCAAAGCCATGGGCAATTAATGTTTAATTACTGAGTAAAATGTTACCAAATGTTATCAAATGTCATCAAGATCTTTTGACCTCAGAAATACAGCTTTTCTTCCATCAGTCTTACTAGTAGTAAAGGTGATTCTTCTGACACGAAGAGTCTCACTCCTATCCAACTTCACAGTGATTCCAAACTCCATGGGGGAAGGACAGTGCAATTCATTGAACTTCTAAGCCCTTGGAATTATCTCACACTCAGATTCTATCCTTTCTTCCACATGCTCAATCCACTTCCTCAAGTTGTCTCTCTCATCTAAGGACACACCTGTATGTCCACATCTGTGACAGATCTTCCTAACACTTCAAACATCTAAAACTGAGTTCATATCTTGTCCTCACTGTGACCCTCTTTATTCCCAATCTTAATGACTTTTCCATTCTCCTCTCAAAAGCCAAAACTTTCCCTGACATCTCTCTTCTATCTCAAATGTTCGATTCTATCACCCTTATGAATACCATAGTCTTCTCATGTTCTGCTTTTACTTCTCTAACCCTGATTTTGACTTTGCTAATACTGTATCCCTTACATAACATTCTGCACTTTCATCCTACAACTGATCCCCCTCACCAACTTGTATTAGGGTGCTTGTTCTACAACCACAGCAGCAATCAATCAATATTGCACATCTCCTGGGTAAAGGTTTGGCTCCTCAGAAGCATGGCTTCCATTATTTGGTACCTGCGTCACTAGCCAGCCTGAACCCTCAAGGCATATTCCTTCACTGACCCTCATCTAACCCACAGTGCATCCTTCAGAGAGTACTGATTTATTCATATGACTTATTTGAAGGTTGAAGTAACAAAACAATATAAATGGTCAAGATAAAATTAATTTTACCACCACCCAAAATCCCACCGTACCTCACATGAATAAAGTGACCTTTGGGTATTTCAAATATTCAAAGGTATCTTCAAATAATTTAAAGGCAACCATGGCCACACCAAATCAGCATGTAGAACAATACTTTCTTGTATGTCACATCAGTGTAGACTTCTCCACTATCAGTCACAAGAAATCTAACAAATTACCTCTCACATCTCATGTCAGACTCTTCAACATGGCCCTTCTTCCCACGTTCAGAGCCTAGGCTCTCAGGCCCCTAACACTGCGTGGTTGACCCCTGCACACCCCACTTCCAAGGCATCTGCCTCAACCTTGCTGTCGTCTTTCCCTTCTGGCCTCAGCTTAGACTTTGCTGCCTTCCAAATGGCCTTTTATAATGTCTTTACCCCTTAACATAACTTCCAGAGCACACTTTACGCTGCGCTGTTGGAATACTTAATGGAGCTTCTTTTCATTGCTCCTTTGCCTCACCTGGATGCCCCCTTGGGGCTCATTTAATCCAGCCTGACTGAGCAGTGTTATGGTTTAGGTCTAGAGTGTTGCCTAAGGTTTCAGGCACTCAGAAGCAGGGCTTCGGGAAGGTGATAGGACTGTGTACACATAGAGGATTCATCGACCTCTACACTTACAGATCCATGGATGAGTTCAACAACTAAGTGTGCTGGTAGGAGGCAGGGCCTGGAAGAGCATATCTCTCCCTGGCCCCTTCCTTCTGTCTCTGCTTCCTGGATGCCGCCACCGGAGCAGCTGTCCTCCACCTTGACCCTTGCACCATACCTTTTCTGTCTTGGAGCCAGTGGATCATGGCTGAAAATGTGAATGAAAATGAAACTCTCCTCCTGCAAATTTTAGGTGTCAGGTAATGCATCCCAGTCACAGGAAAATGACTAGGACAACCAGTGAATTTCCAGCACTCATCAAGGTGTTTATATAGATGGGTGCTGAATACTGCTCACTAAATAAGGCTGGTGCTTACATTTTACTATACATTATGCCAAATACAAAAGGTAGAAGAATGGGATAGAATAGCAGGACATAAAACAAAGCAATAGATACCATGCTTATTTTTATAAAGCTTACAATTTACCCTAAAAGACAAATATAAGTGGGAAATACCAGTTGTTTTCAAAGTAAATTTTAATGCAGCAAAAAGTTAAAATAACCACTTTTTAAAAAATTTTATGGCCCTGAAGCAAGGCCAGCAGATTGCTGTAGCTGCTGGTTTCAAACAGGAGCCTAAAGAGAATTCTTTCTGTGGTCTGATGGACATTTCAGAACTTTGGAAATGTAATGGTCAATTCATCAGAAAGAAGTAGCAGGTGAGTATGGCAGACTTTGGGGGGCCTGCAGGGGAGACACCCTGGTGCCTCGGAACCTGCACCGTGCGGTTGACTCAGGGTGCTGGGAGAACGAGGAGCTCATCCCCTCTCTGGGGGGTGGCTGAGAGTGTGGCAGACTTTCGGCAGCCTGAAGGAGAGGGACCCTGGTGTGTCGGGACCTGCACCGTGCAGTTGACTCTGGGTGCTGAGAGAACAGGGGGCTCCACCCCTCTCGGGGGGGTCTATAATCCTGCCAGTGGGCAGGCTGAGGATCAGACATCTCATGTCGTCCTGTCCCATGCCCCCCCCTTAGCAAGTGGGAGCCAGTAAACTACACATCTTGTGAAAAAATTGGCTATGGTATTTAGTATGAGCTCCCCATATGCAAAGATAAGGACAACCATTTGGAAGAAAACAAGAGACAATATGAGAGATAGTGAAGATCCCTGGTTGTATAGCTTTGAAATTTATGCTTTCTTATGTCCCATTCTGTTCTGTTTTGTTGTGTTTAATTTTACCCCCTTTAAAATAAAATTATATATATACATACATATATATGTATATATATATATATGTGTGTATATACACACACACATATATATAAAAGAGGGGAAAAGAAAGTGCTCTAAAGGATATAACTGAATGTATGTTTATGTGC